>JANRGW010004129.1:0-36971 GCA_024733675.1 Psilopsiagon aymara | reverse complement strand
GGTCAGGTGTCCTGTCTCTGCTTCCTCCCGGCTCCCCCTCCTCCCTGGCAGAGCATGAGGCTCAGAAAGTCCTTGACGAGACCAAACATCACTACGCCATATCTAAAAACATTGGTGTTATCAGCGCTGTTCTCAGGCCACAAGTCAAAACCACAGCACTGCACCAGCTACCAAGAAGGGGAAAAATGACCGCTACTGCTGAACCCCTGACATAAACTTATACAAATTCACTGTTTTTCAAGCCACCAGCAGGTAATAATTCAAGGAGAATACCCTTCCCTCTGTATATCCTGTCACCTCCTAGTATTATTTTTTTTTTCATATGATTAAAGTGTTATTAAAAAGGCCGTATCTGCATGAAGTACTACTGACTAATTATTGTAAAGTGCACTCTGATTTGTGGATTGAAAGTACTGCAGGCCATAATTGCAGGGTCTGCTGTCATGGTTTAAGCTCAGTCAGCTAAGCAATTGCTCTCCCCCGCTGGATGGATGGGTAAGAGAATCAAAAGAATGTAATTCTTGCAGGTTGAGATAAGAGCAGTGCAGTAACTAAGGTATAACACAAAACCACTACTGCTACCACCAATAATAATAATGATAAGGGAAATAAAAAGGGAAGAGAATACAACCACTCACCACCCACCAACTGATACCCGGCCCGATTGAGCAGTGATCTAACCCTTCCCGGTAACTGCCCCCAGTTTATATAGTGGGCATGATGTGCTGTGTGTGGAATACCACTTTGGTTGGTTTAGGTCAGGTGTCCTGTCTCTGCTTCCTCCCAGCTTCCCCTCCTCCCTGGCCGAGCAAGAGACTGAGAAAGTCCTTGGTCAGAGTAAACGTAACTGAGCAGCAACTGAAAACATCGGTGTTATCAAGCGCTGTTCCTAGGCCAAAAATCAAAAACACAGCACTGCACCAGCTATTAGGAAAAAAAAAAAAAAAAAAAAATGACTGCTACAGCTGAACCCAGAACATCTGCTTAGCCAAAAGCTTCATATCCTTGAAGTAATAGTCAGGATTTTAAATATGAAAAGTACAGGATTAGATTTGTTTTGAATGTGGTCTAAAATCTTCATATTCTTTCTCTCGACTACTACGTTAAGCATTTTATTTTTCCTATTACAGAAGAACATTTGATATAAAAAGGTTTTCATCTTTTCAAATTTTTTAAATGACAGCATTTTCATCTGGCACTTCCATTTAGAAGGAAGTGAAACTTTACCAGAAGAATATAGCATAGCTACATATTTAATACTGTCCCAAGTTATTAAAATGAATTACTTAAATACAGAATTTGCTTGCATTAATCTGTGAAACATTCAAGAAATTTCAGATTCCAGAGAAGTAAGCATGGCTACTATAGGTAGAATGCTCCCTCTATGCACATTAAATCCAGGCAGTTCATGTACCTACACACATGTAGATGCAACACTAGCAAGCAAAACAAACATTTTATTAATAGTAGTAAAATATCTTAATAAGACTCCTTCTAAGTATACAACTCCAAATTCTGAACTTGTCAATAAACACAGATCTGATGTGTGTGCCTTAGCAGAGAAGGTACTGATGAGCTAAAAAGGCTCAATAAATTATATTAGAAACACTCAGAATCATAGGAACTTCTGTCTTAATACTCATCTTTTCTCCTACCATTCAAAAGATAAAGCACCAATAAGAATTCACCTTCCACATGAACAACTTTTTCAACAAATCATTTTAAACAAGAACTGTACCACAAATAAAAGCAAAAAGAAATTATAAAACTATGGCAACTGGAAAAGAAATTGTTCCCAAACAGAAAGATCAAATACACTAGCAAATATTTGTGTTTATTAACCTTGCAGCCTAGTACAATGCTAATTCCACTCTTCATATTCTTGATATTCCATATCCAAAATTACCCACTGATCCCCAGGCTTGGGCCACTTCCATCCAGCTGCAGTGTACTGTTTCATTAACTTCTGTAACCTACTACAACTCTATAACTCAACCTGAAGTCAGCCATCAAGGAGCTGATCACCCCCACTCTAAATGCTTCAAGTATGGATACAGCTGCAGCTAACATACCTTTCTGAAGATGGCAACTGCTCCTTTAAATACAGTATCACAAGCCTACATGTAAAATTCAGGTTAGTCTTACTGTGAAAAACATACATTTGCCCTGGACAAAGTCTGGACAAAATTATAAAAGTAAATTTAAAAATATAATATCTGAATGGAACTGTAGCCCACTATGACTTTAGCTACTGCTACTGTAATCCCAGTCTTGAAATAAAGGCCAGTAACTTTCCTTTAGATACCTCCTGACAGAATTGCATCATCCTATGGAGTTTACAGATATATATGGTCACGACATGTAAAGATTTCACAGACCCATAACTGCTACAAAGATACAGTTATAGATGAAGAGTAAGCAGCCCACTGAGAGGGTTTGAAAAAAGATGAATTTTAACCTGCAGGCACAGAATTAATCACCCTTAGAATGGCTAATTCTCTCAAATAAAACAGACATATCTGCATCACTTTAAAGTTTTAGTTTAGAGGACACAAAACTTAAGTCAACCTGTAAAAATACATCCACAGCTGATACACAATATTCCTGGTTTCTCACCCTGGGAAATACAGTGGTAAATTTATGTCTCTGGTCAATAGAGAAAGGTCAACACTTCCTGAGAGCCTCTAAAAAGCAACCCAGATGCTCCAAATAAACTGCTGAGATAAAACGGAAGCCCACAAGATACAATTAGGAAACAGCAGGTTCAGGAACACTGGTAGAATCCAGGCCATTTGAATACAGCTACATTTTTCATTTGAGTACATTTGATCTCTATTTAAAGCTGCAATAAAATAGATCCAATGACCATACAGATAAGTTAATTCTAACTGCATTTTTTCCAAGTTATTTGATGCAGGCTGATAGGCCACAATTTTTATCTATAAAAAGGTAGTATTCCTATATGCTTTATGTCAAATGAGCTTTCAGGTGACAAATGCCAAGAATTTTACATGGCATATGGTAAATTCAGAAGGGTTTTCTTTGTAAATCCTCAGCTTGCAGTACCAAAGCAATGCACATTCCTTGAGATTTACCATTCTTAAACTGTGACATGTACTTCTCTATCATGGACGACAATACCAAGGGAAATTTTCAGTGGAAAGTTCTGAGCATAGGAAAAGAAGGGCAAGTTATAAGATTTGATGTATAATAGAAAATGTCTTCACAAAATTTGTATTTACTCCATTTAATTCCTTCTTGGTCTAAAGCAGAGGAATTATGGATTTAAGCAGAGGAATTAAGGCTCATACACACACACACACACATTTGAAACAAATACTATTTTCTATATATTAAACCAGGTCAAATCTAAACAGCCTCAGAATTCCACTGTAGATCTACTGCTGCATGGCATTAAAAGCCTCTTACTTAGTAATCACAGTCACAACACAAGCCTATCTATTATCCTAAAAGGTACCTCAGTTATTAACCCTTGAACAATACTGTGTGTAAGAAAGAGTACACATAGTGCTAAAGAGACTCACTGGAATGGAGAACAAACAAGTGTGACATTATCTGTACCAAAAACACAGAGGTTTTTTTTTTTTCTTCCCTGTACTTTATAGCCCCACTTTTGGCTTAGATGTTTTTTTTTGCTTAGCTTTCTTTTTCTTAAGAAGGCCCCAAGTTAATTATTATCTTTCAAGAAAGCAGCAGTGGGTTACTTTTTTGTTTAAAGAGTGTAAAAACCCCATTGTAATTCAAGTGCAAATAAAGAAAATCACACTGAATGCTACAAGAGTCATAGGATGACCTTTAGTGCAAAGCACAGTCATTGTCCCATAGACTATGATCCTCAAAGGAAACAAGCAAACAAAACCAACCAAAAAAAATCCAAAAAAACCCTAAAAAGCACACTGTTCAGAAAACTGGGGTTTTTCATAATCTCACAAGAGGCTACACACCAGTATTGCCCTGTGTGTATTCAGAAACCTTACCCCCATTAGAACAGCTGCCACAGGCTGTCTCTCGTACTTCTTCAGGTGAAAGTTGCATGTGAATTCTTAGCAGAGCTCAGTTCCTTGATTTTAAGATCACACTTCAGGACAACTGAGTACTCTGGTGCCTAAGGAAAGAAGTCTAGAACTTGAAAGACTGCAAAAGATTTCCAGGCGGAAGGCCAGGTTGAATGGGGCTTTGAGCAACCTGGTCTAGTACAAGGTGTCCCTGTCCATGGCAGGGGGCTGGAATCAGATGACCTTTAAGATTCCTTCTGATCCAGACCATTCTATGATTCTATAACCAGGTTAGAGGAGCTCAGCCCTACCTTAGGTGTAGCTTCTGAACACGCATTAGGACATACAACATACATATGTTCTAGGAAGAAAGCAAAACATCAGGCTATGCCAGGTATAGTGGGACATTTTAAAGACTGATCAACTAGGATACACATTTAATTTTAACACTTTACAGATGATACAAATTATTTACAAGAGGAGGGGGAGAAGTAAAGCTGCTGCACAGACAAAAAACTCTTAGTATCCTTCAGTTGTTAAGTAGATTTGCCGAGACAACACGCTTTGTTATCATCTTAACACTGTAACTCATAGCAGATTAGAAAAGACAGCACACTAAAAAAGACACAGAGGGAAGCGGATGAAGGGAGAATATGCCACACCTGTTATTACTCCACTGGATAAGTATCAGCACCCGCAGGTTTCATTCACTTTTGAGCCCTGCCATCAAGGCGTTTGATAGTTGGGCAGTTGTCAGAACAGTTACAAGCAAAGCAAACTCAAATAAAATCACATATATTTAAAGCAATAGTCCATTCATTACAATACCTGAGAGCACTCCTATTTATAAAAAAAAAATCCCTAAATTCCTTTTTATTACATATTGCTACATTCTTTAATTGCATTAACAGCTTCTGTAGCACAGATTTGAGACAACTACTAATAATGAAGTCTTCACACTCTTCTGCTTTCCTACAGATCTCACCAAAGAATCAGTCTCTTCATTAAAATATTGATGGTATTCCAGCAGTTCTAATTAAAAGCTTTTCTTTTTTATAAATATTCTCAACACTGGGAAACACATACATACTTCTCAAATACAAGCTAATTAAAAAGAATACAAATATTTGTGTAATAACAAGCTCCAAAATCTGCTGAAATTACATTTTTATATAGACAAATGATGCACAAGTGACAGGAGCATTAATTGACACAAATATTCCATATTTCTGAAGGAGTTCATTTGGTGGAGACACTATCAAATATAATTCTATAATGGTTAAACTAGAGGGCATTTCAAGGCAGCAAATTGATCTGAGTGGTTATTTTCTATTTTCTTCTAACATAAACAGTAAATAATATTTGTATGGCAGTGTGCTTGCATGCTTTGTACTTGAAATGTAATACAATGAGCACCTGTATTCTGAAGTAAAATAAGGATCCCTTTTATTCCTGAGTACAGTTTCAAAATAGTAAGATTAAACAAACATGTGAAGCTACAAAAAGACGGTGATCCTAGCAGGACTTCTGCATTTACTCTTTCCCTATTTAAATTGTGTATGTGCAACAACAGAATCTGTATCCATCTGAAAAGCTTTCTGAATCCCTGATTGCAAGGTAATTAATACTCATGGTAGGATGCACATTTTCTTCAAAAAAAATCTTTCCTCTCTAATTTTTGACTGAACGTTCATTATTATTTCTTTTTCTCAAGATTCCCATTCACAGTATGATTCAACATAAAGCCAACAAGATCGCTCTAATAGTATCTAAGCAACATTACAGATCTTATTTTATGTATTTCTCTAATAAAATCTTACAACTTTCAGTATTTGCAAAGGTAAAAATTGAATGCACCCAAGACACTGCTTCCTAATAGAACAAGAGATTTCAAACTAGCACACGGTGATAATAGGGAAGAAAATAGTTACCTCAGACATTTGTATTAGCTGTAGTGCTTTAATGTGGAAAACTGAAATTCTTCTTCAGCTTGCAAACAACATCAAATACAAAACCACTACAAATTTGAGACATCACAGCATGCCTTCTTAATATCTGGCTTCTTGATAGAATTTCTTCCTTTGTGTCCCATACATACCTCCATGTTTGAAATGTGGCTTGTATGCATGCGCGTAAGCACAGAAGTCTGCAAAAATCAAACAGCTTCTTGTCCCTTATCACAAACTGCTGTGAGGTGGTAGCTCAGGCCAAAACCAGACAAACCAGCCCCTCTCTGAAAATACAACTTCCTGGGCTAAGGCAAAAGAAAGTGAAACATCTATACAGAGCCAGTCTTCTTTTACTAGCAAAACCAAAACATTTCTCCATTCAAATCTGATTATGAAATTTTGCTCTGTTTCACATAGATGCCGTGACCTGGGTTTTCCTTTCCTCAAGAAAAAGAAGAAATGGTAAAATATTCCCTGACAATACAGAGGAGAGCTAAAAACTGGGAAATCAGGGAACAGCTGTCAAATTAACACAAGGAAAATGGACATCAGAAAAGAAGGACCTCAAGTAAAGGAATTCCACTTCAAACTAAAACTATTCTAAATAGTTTCCTGTACCTCTAGTTGTACAACTTTGCTTTTAAGAGTTTCATGACCAGAATGTTGATCAGATTACTGCCAGTCAAAATACCCTGGCATGTTGGATGTGAGTCCATCTTTTCCTTACCCCTCTACCATGTCTCACTTCCTCCTTTAGTGAATACCAAATTATTTCCCCTGGCAAAAGGGAAGTGTTTCGCTAAAAAGCTTTACATTTTTATTTAACAAAACTCTTCATACTGTTTATAAAAACTCTGTGGGTTCTGTGAAGCCACAAATTATATTTCCTCTAGTCTAAAATGACTTAACTTAAAATACATTTTTCTGATAGCTCTCCAGCTGACAAACTCTCTTTTCTTTTTTTTATATAATTTCAGACATGGGGACCCAAAAGGGCTTTTATTTAACAACAGCTCAAGAATTACCTTTTCTAACTTCCCATCTCTCCACTATTGTTTCTGGCATATTAGTTTTCAAGGTCTCAAAGTTCACAGCAGGTTTTTTGCAAGAACAGTGATAAAGTGCTTGCATTGTGAATAGTAATTTTATTCCCTACTACTGTAGCTGAATGCAGTGACATACAGGCTACCTGGTTTCAATATTCCACTGCAAATTCCTCAGGGTTCTGTGTCAGCAACAGGGTATTTAGCAACCTTGAAGAAACCTTTTATTTATGTTGATGGGTTTATTTATTTAAAAACCATCCTCATCAGTGTAGCCACAAGACATGCAAGGATTCACAGACAGAAAGATACAGAGGTGTGGTAAATAATCTAAAATTCTCAAGAGCCACTAAATCAGATTAAAAACCATCATAGTTTCAAATCCTAGCTAGATACTGTATTTTAACAAGGCAAGCACAACACATCATTATTCTGCTACAAATGTCTTTTGATCTACAACGTGAATATCTGAAGGGTCTTGCAAACACGAACACTAGCTTGCTCCTGCTCAGTTGGTGTTAATTAATTAAATATTGTTACACTGAGCTACTGCTATCTCTGATTTAACATCTGAGGCAAGTGTTCTTTTAATAGAGATTACAACTTCTGGTTATACACATATGTACTTCCAGGTTTATGTGGTTGTATAGAAATAGATGATCTTTCCAAAATGTTAATTGAAAAGAAAAAACTTCATTGATATAAATTACTTATGAAAAAGAAGCTAGATCTATGGAAGTTATTTTGTTTCAGTCAGCAAATGTAGCAATTTCACGCTTGAGCCAAACCTCCCATATGAGGCAGCATTAATTTACTTAAAGAGAAAAATATTCAGTAAGATTCAGAGACTCACAGAATGGTTTTGGTTGGAAGGAATCTTAAAGATCATCTAGTTCCAAACCCCCTGCAACTAGACCAGGTTGCTCAAAGCCCCATCCAACCTAGGTTTTTTCACTATATGCATTAAACCTATACATTTTTTCATGTAAACTGGAAAAAATACATGTCTCCACAAACTTATATAGTTAAAGCTATTAATCTAAAAAGTTATTGTCATTATACAGATTTAACTTTTGTGATTCAGATACAACTTCTTAACACTTTTTCCCATGTGGTCTAAAACCACATGTATTTGTAGTATGAAATACAAAACATCAGGAGATGTATACTAACTTCCAGCTAATGCAAAATGAGAAATTCTTAAGACAAATGAAATTTACTAACTCAATCAGACCTTCTTAAAATAGCATCTTCTGTAAATATGAAAAAGTCGCCATAAGGAAATATCTCTGTACATATGTCACACACAAACATTTATTACTAAATTTCAGAATTTATCCTTTTAAGACACTTTCATAGATTTCCAGATTTTTTCAGACAGTAAAGTTTCACAGCTCTTAAGTCAGACAACTAAAAAATGCAGTAGAAAGCCATTTGTTGTATTTCCATTGTTGATGCTCTAAATAAACAGCACAGATTGAAAAAAAAGTATCTAGTTCCTGAATGCTGAATTATTTCTTGTAGCTATAGTTAAGTCTCAAACCCTAATATTACTAACTTTATTGCAGGAAATAACTTCATACTGAAATCAGCTGAGTTTCAACTTGTTACAACTCCTTAGGAATGCTTATTTTCTAATGTAGTGGAATTTGTATTGGATCTATGACAGTTCAGTAATTCTAATACATCCAAATTCATTGCAACTGAATGGACAAGGCAGCAGGTAAGAAGGGCTTCAGCTCTATGGAAGCTTTCATGACTCCTGCATTCATGAAGCAAAGTATCAAAGCCGCAGCTAATTTAAATGGATGGAATTGCACAATATCTAAATGAACATATTCTTTGATCAGAGAGTGACAGGCTTTGAATATATTATCTACAGTAACAGTGAGGATACTGTTGCTCTTCCTTATGATTGATGAGCTCTGTCAGTTAACATGCCTAATTTCACATTCTGAAGCTCTGATGGCTTCCCAAATTAGGTGGTGTGGAAAAAGCATTAACTGAAGCAGGTTATTCTGTTCATCCACCTGTTACAGAAAGTAAAAATAAATACTGAACTGTCTAGGCAGAGAAAATTCACTAGCCAAGTTTTAACATATAACAGAAATGAATGAGAATGAGTTCTCTCAACTGTGATATCTATGTTTAGAAGTTCTTTCATAACAGTACATTTTAGCTGCCTCTAGCCCACTAGAAATGAGCTAAAATTACATTCGCAAGGTTCAAAGAATTTTTACTCAAGAGCTGGAACACAAATTTAGGAATGCTAAGTACTTGCCCTGAATCACAACACAAGCTCTAATTTTAAATGCTGAGAATATTATGAAAAGTTCTGAATACATAAATATGCCTAGAGAAATTTGTGAGCTAAGGTTTAACTGACACTTTGTGAACAATTTATTTAACAAACCTCATAGATAAATTCAGATGACCACATTTTTCAACATGAGGGTGGTGAGACAATGGGCACAGGCTGCCCAGAGAAATTGTGGCTGCCCCATCCCTGGCAGTCTTCAAGGCCAGGTTGGATGGGGCTTTGAGCAAATTGGTCTAGTGGAAGGTGTCCCTGCCCATGGCAAGTAAGTTGGAAGTGGATGAGTTTAAGGTCCCTTCCAACCCAAAGCAGTCTATTATTCTATAATTTTTAACCATTCCGCGCCTAGTTACGTCTTTGTATTTCTTGTGTGGGATATTTCAAATTTGAACAGAAACTGACAAAAAACACAGATGTTAGATGTGCAGTAAGGTACATCCTGGCATAAATCCAGACTTTACAAGAGCCAGAAAAACTGTACATTTAGATGCATGGTCATATTCCTAAATGAATATGAGTTTGGGAATTCTATAGTGTCTACAAATAATTGTAAAATTTGCATTTCATTGAAGTAAAATGAACATCACATTAAGTTTCTGGATTTTTCTCACCCAGACATATTTCTTGTACAGGATGTTCACAAAGCTGGCTTAACCTATAGTCACTAGTTTAACATATAATAATTTTGGTGTCTCTTGCCCTTCTGAAAATTTCTTAAAATGCAAATATACTTGCATGAACAACATCTTTTCCCCATCACATTTTATATTAATCATCACGATTAGCAATAAAAGCATCATACTAATCATTAGAAATAAGCTAAAAATACAAGATTATTTCAGGGAAAAGGACAGGGAAGGGATAGATAGGAAGATTAGGGGTCCTTGACAATAAGGAAGGATAATTAGAGATTATTAACATACTCCAATTTTCTCCCCCTCCAGTGAAATTCTTGTAGAAATAGGTCAAACCAGATTGATTTTGCAGTAGCTTGGAGCTGTTTTCACACCACATGCCCATCTTTTTGAAGGGCAGAAGTACAATCTAAGTGCTAAAAAAGTGTTTACAGAGGGCAGAGTAAAGCAGATTTTTCAGACATATAAGAGCTAAGCAGAAGTAATCTATCTGCGCAACTCCAGTACTGCATCTGCAGTACCAGGCTAAGGAAAATTGATCTCCCACTATGAACAGGGTAGAATAAACAATTTCCTAACAAATATCTCTGCATGTAAATATATTTATTTTTGCACTACTTTATCCTCAGAAATTTTCTTAAAGATTTTTATATGTCTTTTCACATTACCTCAAATCAGGGAAACTATCTGAAAACTGAGATGCCAGGATTAAGAAAGAGTGCAGGTAGATCATTTAGGACAGAAGAATTAAACTACTTAGGTCAGAATAACCACTGTGCAGGTACAGGGTGAAATACCAGTGTAAGAGACAATTTCTTTTTTGAAAGTTACTGATGGGATATAATGGATTACGTGTGAGACATGCTGTGGTGAAAAAGGCCAAACTTTTCTCTGAATGTACAGGCAAAGACTGCATTCAATTTTGGATACTGCACATCAAGACTGACACAAAGAAATGGGACAGAGTCCAAGAAAAGTTGAAGAAAATAATCAGAGGCCTAGAAAATAAGATCTCTCTTACAGACTGTACACACTGGAGTTATTCATAACAAGAGGAGAAAGCAATAGGGAAGATATTAAAAAAAATAAAAAGCCACAGAGGAAAGGAATATATGTTTTCAGTGACAATGGTGAGCGGTTCAAGAACTGAGGAGCTTAAGAAGCTTTGGGATCAGGATGAACACTAGCCTCCTGAGGTCAACACAGAGTTCCATTTCCTTATGTTTCAAGAGCTTAATATAAAAACCAGGTAAAATTTCATTGACGATAAATACTACTTGGCTCCCACTTCAAAATAATCTATTTTGACATAAGATAAACTACATGGAACTGCTTCAAAGCGAGCAAGCAAAACACATTCTCGGTTTCTAAGCAAACAAGATAGAATAACTTATTTTTGTGAGTTTCAACACACTAAGTATTTTTAACTAGAACATGATACATATTACAATTTGTAACAAGACAGCTCTGTCTGAAATGATGACTAAAACTTGAATACTTGCCACAGTAATTTGCCACACTAAAATTGTTTAGTGATATAGCAGGAGAAAGGCAAACAAATAGAAGATGCAATAAATGCCTTGAAAACTTTCAGATATGGCAGAAAGAAGGATATGAGGAATACAGGCAGGGTTTTGGAAATTATCTTCTGGTAGCAATACAGTCATGATCTTTCTTTCACGTAGCTGGGTTATTACATTGTGCTTAAAGGGTGTAGTCAAACTGAAGACAATGAACCCATTGCCTGATTAAGGACACAAGAAGATTAAAATAATAGTAATTAAAATCAAGGCCCTAGTACTTAACATACTACATCTCATTTGGACTAATCAAAGTGGCAGAATGAAACACTTGTTCTTGCAGTATCAATGATTAGGTGCATATATAAAGTAATTCTTAAACTCTAGTATGTGTAAAATATTGAAAAGGTAACAGAGATGAGATTAGAGAACAGACTTGAATGATCAGTGTAATGCTTGGAAAAGTATATACTTCAAGACTAATATTAACAGTTGATTTGTTCATTACATTATTTGACTGGCTGTAAATATTAACAGAATGTTAATAAAAAAATTATTCATTACAGTCATTTAACTTACATTTTCAAACATTGTTGTACATAAATTTCCTCATTGTGATACAACTTGCTCTTGACTGGTTTTTGCTGTATTCACTGAAAATCTAAGTACCAATACATTTCTTTTTTCCCACACCAGTGGTACACTATTTAAGAATTCAGTGTATTATTCATGTAGTCCACTGTCCTGGTGCCCTGTGTTCAGCAGTAGCAGTCATTTTTTTCTCCTTCTTAGTAGCTGGTGAAGTGCTGTGTTTTTCATTTTCGGCCTAGGAACAGTGCTGATAACACTGATGCTTTCAGTTGCTGCCCAGTAGTGTTTGACCAAGGAGTTTGTGAGCCTCATGCTCTGCCAGGGAGGAGAGGAAGCCGGGAGGAAGCAGAGACAGGACACCTGACCCAAAATAACCAAAGTGGTATTCCACACCACAGCATGTCATGCCTACTGTATAAACTGGGAGCAGTTACCTGGAAGGGTTAGATCACTGCTCGGTTGGGCTGGGTATCAGTCGGCGGGTGGTGAGTGGCTGCATTCTCTTCTCTTGTTATTTCCCTTATCATTAGTATTATTGGTGGTAGCAGTAGTGGTTTGTGTTATACCTTAGTTACTGGACTGTTCTTATCTCAACCCGTGGGAGTTACATTCTTTTGATTTTCCTCTCCATCCCTCCAGGAACAGAGGAACAGGCAGAGGAAGGTGGGGGAGAAGCTAACGCACTGTGTGGCTGATTTATGGCTGGGCTTAAACCGCAATACCTGGGTTCAGCAGTAGCAGTCATTTTTCTCCTTCTTAGTAGCTGGTTTTGACTTTCAGCCTGGGAACAATGCTGACAACACCGATGTTTTTAGTTGTTGCTAAGTAATGTTTACTCCGACCAAGCATCTTATGCTCTGCCAGGGAGGAGGGGAAGCTGGGAGGAAGCAGAGACAGGACACCTGACCCAAGCCACCCAAAGAGGTACTCCATACCACAGCACATCCATCCCAGTTCATAAACTGAGGGCAGTTACCCGGATCCCTGCTCAGGTTGGGCTAGGTATTGGTCGGAGGG
Organism: Psilopsiagon aymara; assembly: GCA_024733675.1. Classification (NCBI taxonomy): domain Eukaryota; kingdom Metazoa; phylum Chordata; class Aves; order Psittaciformes; family Psittacidae; genus Psilopsiagon; species Psilopsiagon aymara. Next base: position 23,883 of record JANRGW010004129.1, on the reverse strand, counting down.
TGGTAAGCGATTGTATTCTCTTCCCTTGTTACTTTCCTTATCATTATTGTTGGTGGTAGAAGTAGTGTTTTTGTGTTACACCTTAGTTACTGGACTGCTCTTATCTCAACCCATGGGATTTACACTCTCTAGATTCACCTCCCCCTTCATCCTGGAGCAGGGGGACGAAGAAGGGGTGGGTGAGGAAGTGAGCGAGCATCTTCATGGTTCTGAGTTACCAGCTGGGCTTAAATCACAATATCCCTTTTCTTCTAAATCATATTTTGTTTAGAATGTTATTCTTATCTCATTTTTTTTGTTTCATTAATATAAAGGTAGATATGATATAAAGGAACTTGTAGCATTTTTGCTGGAACACCTTGTTCATGTCTTTTTATCTTCTGTGCTTAATGGCCCCACCAGACTGAAGTACGTCCACCTCTATTCTAAATCCTGTGTTACTAGCAGAAGCTGTCAAATCTGGATTTAAATGTGCTAGAATAAGGAAGAGTTTCGCACTGATAACTGTAGCTTAGTTTCCCATAATTTTTGGTGGGACAAACATACTCTCAGATTTCAGATTAAAGTCAGACTGACATTTCTTGATAAAACAAAAAACTTCAAACATTATTTTTCTAGTAGCTGGCTCTAAAATTATCTCAAAATCAGAGGGGGGAACATGCAGAGTCAATAACATTATATAGTATTATATAAAGCCTTTTAGTTTTCAACATTAAAGCCAAGCTTGAAGAAAAGAAACAGAAAAAAGGCAGATACTTACCTCGGGAACTTTGGCTGAGAACATTTAAATGCCCTCTTTTTTGTACAGAACACTATGTGCCAGCCCCTTGGGACACAGGCTCTATTCATCTATTGTAATGACACTTTAAGACCTACATCTAATATCCCCTTGGATATGATGGCTCTTTGCAACAGGTGTAAGTTTTAATACTCCTTAGCCAGTCTATCTTCTAGTGGGGAAGGGAAGAGAAAGGTGGCACTGTAGGTTTAGACATACTTGCTTTATAAACATCTTTGCTTTCCCATACCCAAGTTCCAAACTGAGGAAACTTCAGAGACAGCTTAAAATCCTACTTGTTAATGTGAGAGACTGAGTTTTTAATTGAAATCCTTCCAAAAAGTAAATCAGAAATTCACACCAATTAAAACCTACCACTATGGAGAGTAAGGCAGGGACCCCATTTCTGGTTAAGGACAAAATCATTTATTTCACATCTGGTATCCCTTTTATCAACTACTAAGTGCTGAGCAGGAACTTTCCACTCTCTCACTCACTTATCATCCAGATTTAGCAAAACTACTAAGGGTTACAAATATTCACATTGTTTGGTCTGTCTTTGAGATGCATATCCAGCTTTATCTTGCAAACTGTCTGCTTTGTTTTGTTAACTGATCTTTATCCTTCATTGTTGTCTTTACAGTTCCCAAGGCTTAGGCCTGACCAGGGCAATAGCACCTGGTGTTTTCTTCACTGTTCCCAGGGCTTAAACTGGACCAGGGTGATAATGCCTGAACCCATTTTGTTAACTATTTCTATTCCTTCGCTCACAACCCACCTACTCTGAACAACAGAAACACAATTATTTTCCCCCTCCAGTTATGCACTGCCAATTTGACTTAAAAAAAAAAAAAAAAACAAACCAAAACCAACTGTTTTCCAAACCACTATTTTTAATTTAAACACTACAGTAATGATGATTCTTGTCAAAGAGTGTTTATTACGTAACTTGGGATCTTCTCGACATTGTCTAACTCCAGAGCACTTTATTATCTTTAAAAGGCATCAGAAAATGCCTATAAATTAACTTTTATCCTACTTCTTTTACTAGATGAGCTTTCGTTGAAGGAGACTTACAGAACAGACATTTTTCTAGTACAGATAAAGGATGAGTAGAAGTAATTTGAGGAAGATAAACTTTTATTTGATAGGTTTGCACTTTATCACCTTTACCTCTATGACTGTTCAAACTCACTCAGCAATGCCATTTGCAGAGAGCCATAACCAGTACAATCTGCCCTAATTAATTTTGTCATAATCATACACAGTGTTAGCTGGCCTTTTGTAACTTCCAGCCCCTTGACATAGTGTGCCATAATGAATATAACCTTTAACACATTACTTCCAGGCTAGTGAACACTACTGTCTTCAGTACCTCTCCCTGTTGAACTTGTCAGCAAGATGTAAGCTACGAGAATCCAACCCATCTTATAAATGTTAAACTAACCAGGTCCACTGTTTATAAAGGACTAACAGACCCTTTTGACACAAGATGCACACTACAATACACTCTCTGTATGTAGGTCATAAAGTACAATCTCCAACTGACAGTGCTTTTGTTATTTAGTGTTACACTACAAAATACCACACATTCTAACAGAAATAGAGATATCTGAACTCTGTGCCATTTTAAAATAATCTCAAATCTCCAGAAGAACAGAATTATGTCATTGCTTCGTCTTCTCTTGATCATAAGAGCCAAGAAGGAATGTCACCTGCACAGCAGCAGACAGTAAGACTATAATTTGGCGACGGAGATTTTAAAAAATATTGTCTCTACTTGAAAAGGCAAGATAAAAGAGGAAAATTATACACAAAACCAGAATTTACTGAAGAAGCAAGTTAAATATCAGCTCTTTCTGGAAAGAATCATGGCGCTTCAATACATCATTTCTCCTCTGCATGAGAGTTTCTGGTTGATTCTAAGAAATTCTATCACTACTTCCAAAAACTAAGCACCACACAGCACAGCACAAGAAATTAATGTAGCCTTTAGAAATACTGAAATAATGCAATCTTAATCTTGTAGTAATGCTTCTAAATCATAAGGATTTATTTTCTCTTAAACTCATTGAAACAGATTTGTTTATTCTTTAGAAGGGAAGCCAGGTTGGAGTCATGTGTCTATATCTAATAGGACAGACCTATTGTGGTTTCTTAAACAAAAGACTTTGGGTGTGAATGAAATGCAAGAATAATTGTAAGAAAATAATGCTTGAATGCAGATTCCCCAAAGGACTGTCTTGTAACTTTAAAACTGATGAGCTCCTGTGTGATAACCAAGGCTAGAGACGTTTAAGTAGTACCTGGTATGATTCTGATTACTTCATACTGGCTTTCTTGGAAATTCAAAGGCAAAGACACACACAGAAAAATGCTACATATGATGACATTAAAGCCTTTAATGAATTCAGATGAAAAAAAACCCCAAACCACCCAAAAAAACAAAACCAACAAAAAACCAAGACCCCCCCCCAAAAAAAAAAACAAAAAACAAAACAACCATAAACAACAACAACAATTAAAAAAAAACTCAAAATTTTTTTAGAAGTATTACTGAATTAAAATATATTCCCAGCATAGAATTTGGAAATCTGCCATAGTGGTTATGGGTAAGTTAGAAATTTATTTAGGGGCAAAGTAAAGCACCTTGAAAGTCAATATGTTACTCCTGAATTCAGTCTTCTCTTTAATAGTCACCTGGGGTAAAGTTCCTGTAAAACTGATATTATAGGAATTGTACAGTTAGACTGAGTAACGGTGGGTTTTACCTCTCGGAATCATGAAGGTACACCAGAGAGACTAACATATATTAGGGAACATTAACCTCATGGTACAAGCATTATTGTTTAGAGAGGCAAGGAAATGGGAAAAGATGACTTCTTATTGCTCTTAATGACTGAGAGTATGCTGAAAAGTCAATAAATGTTTTGAAAAAATATACTTTAACAGACACAGTTTGATATGCACAAGCCAGGTAGCTAGATATGAACTTAAAAGAAAAAATAACATCAACAGCAGTAATGGTGAAATTAAGTTATTTTCATATGCATATTTGTCTTGTTAATAAGAATAATAGCGATATTTTTCCACTTAAATTATTTCCACTGATTATCAGAGAACGCCTTCAAGTTCAAAACCTACTTAACCCTACCTTTGTCTGGCAGGGGTCTACAAAAGTAACTTTTAATTATTTATGCCACATGAAGCCTCAAACACAGTTCTTTTTATAGACAGCAATAAAGACCATAATTGCATGAATTAAGTATGAGGTTTGGAAAACTCTCACAGCCCGACTTATTTCATAGTCAGTTGTTTCTACTGAATTTCTTTTTCCTCTCACATATGGAATCCCTTGGGACTCTTGTCAACTAACCTTTGGACATGCAAATACTTAGAATTTTGGAGGCAGCAGACACTGCTTTACAGTTGCAAACTGGGGTACTGCCCAGGTTGACTCTATTATTCTTGTCCACATTATTTATTTTTTTAATGCAACTTATAAAAGATATTAGCAATATCACCAATGCAGCAATAGCCATAGTCCATAAAATAATAGATTTACACACTTTGCAAATAAGGTGAAAGCAATTATATAGTTGAAGCTGCTGGAATACGCAGTGTGAAGATTGACACAAGTTACCCAAAGCCTCTTTGATCAAAAGCCTGTAATGAAATGTTAAATTACAGAGTAACAGAAGAGATGCAAGACAGAGAATGATGGTACCCCAGTACTAAACCAAACTAAAATAATTACATCTTCCCATAGTAAGAGTCACAGCACAAAGTAATGCATTAGAAAGTAATTCACAGCCCTGGGAAAAGACTGGCCTGAAAATAAATCTAAAAAAAAACCCCACACCTAATTACTGGTTCTATGCCTGTAGCACATCCCACTAAGTAGTAAAAAACATTATAAGGGCACTATTAAATTGAAAATCTTATGCAATACAACTTGTCTTCATTAACACATACCTATTATTTTGTAACACTAATCTAGTCTTTTGTTTATATAATATTTCCTTTTAGCATCAACCAGTGCTTCAATAGTAGCAGGGTTTTCAGTGTTACAATGGAGTATTTTGTTTACTGGATATTTTTTATATTGTGTACTGTAAAAGTAAACTGTTACATATGCCAAACATAAAACAAGTCAGTGATGTCCCACTCTACCACGCTGAACTGTCTGAATCTTACTCTTGACCTTCATTTCTTGCCATATTACAGTAACAATTTTCCTTGCTGAGATTTTAACAATTAGATTTTTCTTGAATTAATAATTTCGTCTGGTAACTCATTGACAGCCTGTTCTCCTGCCCTCTGTTTCCAGCGTTTCTTCTCACAGCTAAAGAGGCTCTGAGAAATATTTTCTTGTCCTTTATTCTCTTCTGATGAAAGAAGTAGAATCAAACATTTGCACAGAAACTATTAGTTCCTATGCAGAGGGTATATTTTATGGACTTGCACTTTAACACGCTCACGAATATTTCATTTCTACTTCATGGTGCTAGCTGCATCTCCCTGGGAGTTGGGTGATTACCAAACATAATATGATGAAGTATTCTTACGTTTCCTCATCTGGAAAGTGTCAACATTTCCTACCACTGAAATGGACGCTGTGCATTAAAAATCTTTCCAAGACTCACATGCAGGAAAGAACAAGTGTACAGGTCAAAAAGGCACGCTTTAGGAAACTTCGAAAGAATGAGTAGTGTCATAAACAAAATAGGTTTACAGCTGCCTCTGAGAACTACTTCATCAAATTGTCCTCCTCAGGGAAATAACAAAATTAAGTACTGCTCTGGACTCCAAAAATCATTGCACGTCCATTTAAGAAACAGTTTTCCCAAATGTTTTTGCCTTTTTTGCCAGGAAAGTTCCAGACTGTCAAGAAAATACACATTTCCATCCATCAAATGAACCATGAAACATTTTTGCAAGAACCTTTCTTTCCTCTCGGTAAATCCTAACATATAGTGAGAGGCTTCAACTGAGATGCAAATTTTAACAGATTTTTATATTAACTTGGGCCCCAAAATTTCAAAAATAACATCCAAGAAATTTCCTGCAGAATGGAAACCAGATTCCATACTGTAAAATACACATTCTTATTCTTCTGACAGCTAATTTTCTTTCTAGAACGACTACTGCAGACCCTTTTATCTTTGGGGATAAAAACATATCTCCAACAGGTTACAACAGTTAATCTAGTTACAAGAGCCAGCTTTGGTGCATTTTGCCTCTCCCCCCCCGTTTTGTTCTTTTAACCAAGTTTGTGCTTTGAAATTTCATTATATTGTACAGGAGAGAGCTACAGTACTATCTTGGTTAAAACTGGAAATACAGATGATGTGGCTCCACTGCACTAGCTGTCTAGCCTTTTGTGCCTATTAAGTAGGTGTTCTCCAGATACATTTTTTAAGGTCTCACAAATTAACACCTGAAAACCTCACCCTGCTAGAACTTCCTGAATTAAATAGGCTTTCACATTGTGCAGGGATATATTTGGCTGATATCAGTAGCAGGTCTGGAATGTGTCTGGGCACTTTGCACATGAGAAACCACAGATACTTGACATTAAGAGAATATTAACAAATATTAATATTTTTTTAAATAAGAGCAGTTGTTAACTTCTTTGTTTAATGACAATTCTCTTTACACTGGTCATGAAAGAAGTCCAGTTAAAATTCACAAAGAAGAATGGTATGTAAAGTTAAGCACTGCTCACCTGGGATAACTACTGTTTGCTTAAGGTAATATCAAAGCTATTAACAAAGGTGGCATTTTAAGACTGCTAGTTAAAGTCTAGTGCCTTAAGCCTCAGCTCTTATTTTACTTAAATACCATTTTCATCCACACATACTTGTGACTACTGAGAGCTAATTGACTTAGACCATCCTACCCTAGGAAAAAGGCAGGAAAGTTGAATTCAAAATGTAGGTCTTTAAATTAGAACCAGGTGTGTTTGTGTGCATATAAATACATATATGTATACACATGCATGTCTTGTGTACAACTATGGTGCTCTAACCCTCCAATCTAAGCATATTCAAGTCTTCTGCTTCAGTTTTGGACCATTTTGGTAATGTGGAAACATGAGTGTCTCTATGCTGATCTGAAGGTGTCCATCCCATAATCGTAAACTCCAATTAGACTACCTCAGTACTCCCTGCTGCATGACTGTCTAAAACACTGTGCAGGTTCCCATTTGCATTCACATATTCATGTTCCCTTCAGAGAACACAGTGTTTGGCCAACTCATTGGACTTCGAGAGACTCCACTTATTTCTATTACCATCCTCCAACATTAACCAGTCTGTGATGTAATACAGACACTAAAATTCCATTTTGTGAATGTGGAACCCTGTAATGCAAATGCCAAGAGAAAATGTGAGAAATCACCAAGACGGGGTGTAAGGCACAAGATACCTTCTCAACACTACTGTGATAGGAATCTACCCTTCTTGAATTAACAAGAATCTAGAAAGCTCCCTTATCCCAAGTCAGAGCTATAGAAATACTAAGTGCAAGGACGGGGATGAACCAGTTCAACAAGATGTAGCCAAGTACCAACCTCCTTGCTTATCGACATTGGATTCCCTGAGGAGAATCTACAGTGCTTCATGCAATCCTTACAAATTTTCCCTTTAACAGCTTTATTTTAAAAATCTGATGATAGCTGAACTTAGTGACGATAATCACCAGGAAAAAAAAAAAAAAAAAACAAACAAACAAAAAACCACAACAAAATATTACAACTGCTGTAAGAAGGAAAACTATTTACTCAAGTTACAATAGTCAGGAAATTCACAGAGCACAACGATCCAGCTATTCCATGTAAATGAGTACTTGTTCTTCAGGACAGTCTTTAAACATTTGTACCCTTCAGGGCCATAATTGTATTAAAATCAGAGTACACCAGAATAAGGTCTTGTGAAATTAAAATCCAAAGCAGAAAGTGAGGCTTGTTAGCTGAGATGATACAGTAGATGCGGTAACACCCTAACAAATGGGATCTACAATATGTAGTACGTTGCCAAACAGAAGAATACTTGTGAGCAAATTCTTCCTGATACTTTCTTAGTATTAAAAGGATGAGCAAGAACTCTCAGAATATCTTATCTTTGGCGATACCCAAGATTACAAAGGATTATGATTCTAACAGAAACTGCTGAAGTCTAGCATAAAAACTCTACCTTATGCCACAACCTCCCATACCCAAGTAGAACTTGCTGATTCAGCAGCTCCATTTTTGAATAGTTTTTTTTCTATATCTAAAGTCAAGTTTGCAGTGTTCACAGTTGTTCCACACAGCATAAGATCCCCTCAGTTAATATTCTGATCCAGCTCCAAAGGTGAAATTTTTTCTACGCCAAGGTACATGCTCTGTCTTGCTCTGCATTCAGCATTATCTGTAACTTGAGTCAAATGCATCTATAATGTTACTATTTGTAAACTCACATCCCCATATCACAAACCAGATTTTTCCTTACCAGGAAACTTGAGATCTCAGAACTTGAAACTTCACAAGTCAAAATCACAAGCAAAAAAAAAGGTTAATACTGTATTCTGCTAGTTACATCTTAGGTCCTCAGTTTTATGATGACTGATGTACTGGACTGAACTGTGAATCAATGTTATCAAATTCAAAAGGATCTTGTGGGTATGACAGATGGTGAATAAACCTTAATTTCTTGGCACTCTCCTGGGATTAAACCAGACTGAGATATCTGCAAATAGTGAATTGTAAATCCTTGGAAGGTCAGGCATTCTCACCACTGCTGTGTTATGTGTTATATTCTCACACTGCTGTGTTCTCACCACTGCTCAGAATATGCAGGTGTACTGATATTTCAAACACATCTTTCGGGTTCGGATTTCTACTTGCAACACTATATCTAACAGTTCTATATAAAACCTTGACCCATTTCCTTCCTCTTAAAATACAGGCCACTGGTCTTGTTTTCCTGCTTTATTTTGCAGTACGACTACTACAGGACAGTCACAAAGTCAAGTTGGTTGCCCACAGTCGCTGTGAAGTCTTCATCCTGGGGACTTTTCAAGGCCAACCGGATAAAAACCCTAAGGAACACAGTCTGAACTCAGAGCTGATTGGAGCAGAGACATCCTCAGGTCCTTTCCTACCTGAATTATCCACACTGCTGGTGTGCTGGTCACTGCTTTTTGGTAGGGTAACTGTACAGGTGTGAGCACAGGAGTTTTAACACCTGTATCATTAAGCCTCCTAGTTCACTCTTTACTCAGATGTCATGGCTCTCTAACATAACACAGCCAAACCAAATTACCAAGTGTGTTTTCTGTTTTATCAGAACTTGACAATTACTGGCCTTTCTGAATTCATATTAGCATATAAAAGAGCATTTTAAATTGTACACCAGATTTTATAACACCTAGACCTGAAGTGCTTTTGTTCTTGGCTCTCTTGTAATTCCTCCTTCTTCCTATCTTTATGGGTCTCTCCCTTCAACAGCAAGAAAAACAAAGCCTTTTGTTTGTGAAGAACAGATAGCCGACATTCCACTTTTACTCCAACCTCAGTGGCATAAAATTGTTTTTCTTTTAAGGAGCTTTATCTAACGTTTCTTGCCACATGGGCTGGGCTTTTCTCTGTACCCAGTTTCTCCAAGTTAACTGAGACACTTCCAGGAACAGAATGATGCATTCATTGTTGCTTTGTTTGGCATAATCATCTCCTTCTTGAATAAACCCACTGCTAAGAACAGTTTAAGTTACCCATGTCAATTATGAACATCACAAAGCCTGACTTCAAGGTAGTAAAGTCACAGCCCCTGGGCTCAGAATGAGAAAACCCCTTAACTATATCCTCCATTCAGTCCAGCAAAATTCCCTCCCCAGTTAAAAACCCTCAGCAAATTCATTCTGATAATCCTAAACACAGCCAATGTTTTGCTTATGTGCATATGCTCAGTACCAAGTTATTGAACTACAACATTACAGCAAAACACTAGAAGGTCTCACTATATTCCTATTCACGTAAGTCTGAAAGGAACCTACTTTACAAATAACCTTGTATACAAATAACCTTGTACTCCTATGGTACTGCTGAAGACCAGCAAAAATTTCATCAGGGAAAGTTGTATCCCCTATGTGCTTTACCAGCTCTGACATTTTCTCCCAGACTCAGCCAGCTGGTAGATGTTGGTATGCAATAGTTTCTTCACAAACAGGAAGACAGAATTATTTCCTTTCCTTTCTTTACATTTCCCACATTGAGCAAAAGTGCCGGAACTGTACTCAACATATTCAGGAGACAGATTTCTTCCAGCAGAGGAATCGTGTCAAAACCACTAAAAAAATATATATATATATATATATATATATATAAAAAAATAAGAGAGCTACAAGAAGATACATATGATACATATGATTCTAAGACAAGAAAATATTTAAGATCTGACTGTCTATATATATTCGGTACTTTGTATTTGCTAAAAACCCAGCACGTCAGAGACCTCCTTAATACCCAAAAGGCTGCTTGGAACAAGCAGGGCAGGAGTTGCACCTATGAAAACAGACGGACTACAGCTGATCTGTGAGCTCCTATAACAACTCTGAACTTAAAACAACAGCTAGGAGTTTGCAAGTCTGTAAATCATAGAATGGTTTGGATTGGAAGGGACCTTAAAACTCATCCAGTCCCAACCCCTGCCATGGGCAGGGATATGTTCCATTAGAACAGCTTGCACCAAGCCCTGTCCAGCCTGGCCTTGAACACTACCAGGGATGGGACAACCACAGCTTCTCTGAGGATGGTGCCTCATCATCTTCATAGGAAAGAATTTTTCTCTAATATCTAATCTGAATCTACCCTCTTTTAGTTTAAAGCCATTTCCCACTGTCCTCCCATGCCTAAATGGCACTATGGAATTTGCTGGTTTTTGGGTTTTTTTAAATATAGAGTATCACAAAAAACTAAACAAATTAAAAAAAAAAAAAAAACAAAAAAAAAACCAAAAAAAAAAAACCAAAAAAAAACAAAAAACCCCACAAAAAACCCCAAAAACTTCACAGGTCCTGAAGGCTACAAAAGTCATAATAGGTACACTCCTTCTACCCATTCACTGCATTAAAAAAACAAACCATAAAGAAATAGATGGAGAGGTAATCCAAAATATGACTTGTTGAGTGAGTTTATTAACAGCTTTATGAAGAAAGTTTATATCAGCACTCCTGGTAAACTGGAAAATGAATGCTAACAAGAAGTAGAAAGTACAACTCTGCCTTCTCGTACTTGATACAGTCTTAACTGTGATCTGTTAGAATACTATACTGAACAACAACAGCCAGATGCTTAAGATCTCTCAGGAAGATGTGATAAATCTATTAGTTGCTATTAAGTACAATGATCTGGAATGCAGTTCCTCAGGAAACTGCCAATGCCATTGGCTGGACATACAAGGAAAGGATCATTCTACTTTGCTCTCCTCCTTCTGTATTTGTTTATTGGATGCTGTTGAAGAGGCAAGGAATTTGGAGAGATAATCCTACAGTCTGAACCAATACAGAGATTGTTTTGTGCTCAAAAGGTGTGCCCAAGAAGCATCACAACCATTAAATTTTCAGGAACACCTAGGACACTGATAAAAAAAGTGCAGGTGACAGTAAGATAATGTGGAAATGCAACTGTTGGTGTGAGATGCTTAGGAGGATGCTAAATAAAAAGATTTTGAAGATCTTTCTACCTACACAAGAATAAAAAATGACAAAAATAATTGGATATGCTGACATTTGTTGTGGAGCTCATGGTGCTAGCTCTGGAATCTGCATAGAAAAGGCTATATCATCATCCACAGACAGACTGAGACACTACTCTACCAAGCCAAATTCTACTTAAAACATCCTGACAATTCACAACAGTGGAAGTATTCTACGAAACTGACTGCTAGTTAAAATATCTGACAATTCTCAGCTGCTGAAAAAAAGAGTGCTAACCAAGAAAATACAGCACATTTGGGAGTTATGAGTAAACCTGGAAAGGATACAAAGGAAAAATAAACACAAAATGTTTTCATAGCCATCGTTACAATCTGGCTCAAATAAGAAAATCATGACAGTTTAGGTTGGAAGGGTCTTTTAAAGTTCACCTAGCCCAACACCTCTTCAATAAGAAGGAACATCTTCAAGTAGATCAGGTTGTTCATAAGCAGACTGACCTTTAATGTTTCCAGGAACAGGGCATCTACTACCTCTCTGGGCAACTGTGCCAGTGATTCACCACCCTCATAGCCAAAAATTATACCTCTTATCTAGTCTAAATGTACTCAGCTTTAAAAACATCACTCCTTGTCCTTCTCCACAAAGCTGCTCTCAATCCCTTCATCCCCCATCCTATATTAATACAGGGGCAGGACCTTGAACTTTGCCTTGTTGAACCTCATGAGGTTCACATGTGCTCACTTCTCAAGCCCCCTAAGTATGTACTGCTGAAAAGAAATTGGACAAAGGTGGTATTATTTGATTTTTTTGATGACAAAGACTGAAATATTAAAAACTGTTTAAAATATGTCTGGAATTAACATGGCCTGGAAAATACACATTAAAAATACAATTAATTTTTTCTTGGGTTTGGCTTTCTTACAGTGGATAATGAAGAACAAACAGACCTTGAAAACACACATAGCAGAAAATACACAGGCTAGAACAGTGTTACAAAACAGTGAAGAAAACTGGGAAATAAAGCACATACATCTTAAGGTCCAGCCTGTAATGCAAGAGAGAAAAAAACCTCACTTCAACTTCACACTACGGAAAATTTCAAATGCTGAAAAGTATACTGAAAGCCTCAGTGACTCATAACAAAACGTTATTAATACCAACCATGAAATAGCTTCCATTTTTTATTTTGCAGGGAGAATGAGACACTGTTGATAGGTCAAGAACTTCTTTTAGACCACACTATTTAGTGCTCAGGAGTAATGAATGAGTAACCTGAGGAGCTTCCCAAGTTGGAGATATAAATTTTGCATAACTCACACATAAGAGAGATATTCTAGACATCAGGCATGTTCATGTTATGGTTTTAAATGGCCTGCAGCACCATGAAGGAGAACGTGGCAATTGATACAGCATTAACCACAGGAAAAAAAAAAAAAGATGTGTTAATGAAAACTCAATTTAGCATGGTTTATACAGAATAGCCTATTCTGGCTTCCACAGATAATGATATAAACTAATAAATACCTCTCTAAGAAGTTTGATTTACAAGCATATGTTACTTAGAAAATGAACCCCACAACTTAAAACTATAGGATTAGAACCATATAGTATTGCTGAAGCTCACATAAATTTGATTTTAGAACAAATGAGCAGATACATGCCCAAAGTAGCTTTCAAGCAAAAATCATTAGTCAAATATAAATACAAGTATGATTCCTTCAAAGTTAAATTTAGGGTAATGAAACATATCAATCATTAAGAAATTAAAAAAATTATGAGTGATGAGCTAAAAAATGGTAGCATGCTAAATGATGCTGAGGACAGGCATTATAAAGAATGATCTCAAACCATTCAGAGGGAAGTAAAAAATTCATTTCACTGCTGCTTGTAAAAATGCTCAGAGATGCCAGTCTGCTCAGCTCATCAAAGAAAATGAGAGGTGACTTGATAGCAGTATACAAGCACTCCAAAGGGAAAAAATATGAGCTTCTACACGTCTCTAACACAAAAAGATTTAACACAACTCAGTAGTTGGAAGCCAAAGCCAGAAAAATTCAAACTAACCATTAGGAAAAAGCTACAAGTAATTTGTTTTCTACCTCTTCATGACTTCAAATGACATCTAGACAACTATCTAAAAAATACACTTCAATCATACACAAGCTATTCTGTGGAGTGCCTGAATACACTGGTGAAAGAACTGTCTGCAGTGCAACTAAGATCAAAATACAGACTCACAGGTAAAGCTTTGTTTTATATGTCATGTACCTAGTTTCAGCAACTATGTATACAGAACTGTAAATACTGTTCTTTTGTTTCATTTTCTTTGTCATGAAATGATTTTTCAGTCATACTAATCCTTCCTCTTGGAAACATTTAAAGAGACTCCCTGTAGTGATATTTATTTTCTTTCTAAAGTTCTGATGTACCATTTCTTACTGTTAATAGCCTGGAAACTATATATAACTGGTTTACACTTCAAATCACTCAATTTACCTGGGATTCTTTTCCTTTCTTCTGCCAAATATGCATTCTGCAATTTGTCATTTGTGTACAAGAATATAACTTGTAGGATTCTTTCAACAGCTTTCTATGGAACAGATTCCCTTTTGTCGTTGTTGTTGTTCAGTTTGATACTTCTATTACTTTCCACACTCAGAAAGAGTTACTGCAGGTTCAAATCATTATAATTCTTTTTCCACCAGTCACAGTTCTCCCTATTAATTCTATTCCAAATTACATGATGTGTAAAATACATACTCAACAAAATGTGTGAATATTCTCAGCTCTATTACAAACCAATCTAACTTCTTTGGTATTTCTTTCTCAATACCAAATGTATTATGCTTAAAAATTCCTTGAGATTGTTACAATACTAGGACTCTGAACAAGGCAACAATTTTCCCTCTTACTCATACATCTTTTCTCAAATGTGAATATATAAAGTTCTTGCAGTCTTTTCTCCTGCACAGTGCTAAGTTTGGAAAGCTGAAGCTGAGGACCATCTGACTTTTGCATTTACTATGCAAAAGTCTGAGCTATTTCTTTGAAAGCTTAATACTTTCAAGTTGCTGAACTTCAATTACTTTATTATTATTTAAAAAAAAAAACTTCTTTCAGAATACCTTTATATTTCATGCTGACACTATGTAATATTAACAAGAACAGCTTAGCCACACTTCTGGTCAGTCAACCATCTTTCTTCAACTGCTTTCCAGGCACCGCTGTTACTGTCTGCCAGTATAACAGCATTCACATCACATCCAGGGGAACTGGTGAGTAAAAAGAGCTGCAGTCTCTGCCAATCCAATAGAAAAGCCTCATCTTGACTGAACTATACCATTATCCAAAATAGCATTATTCAACTGTTCTTTATTCTACTTGCCTTGGATATTAAGAAAGGCATTCAGGTATGCTGGAAGCCTCAGTGAGCTGGTGGTAGACTTTCAAAGCATTTCAAATATTAATCTGCATGTGTACATAAATCAAGCAACTTCAGCATGAAGTTTGACTTGCTTTCAGGCTATCCAAGTGTTTCCACTTATTCAGGATGGAAATAATGTATCTGAGATGCACAGTGCTTCTTATTAAGCACTGTGTTTATTAATCTTACGTATACTAAGCAAATGTTGCATAAACTTAAGTTCACCTAATACTTCACAGAATCACAGAATAGTTTAGGTTGGAAGTGACCTTAAAGTTCATTCAGTTCCTACCTCCTGCCACAAGCAGGGACACCTTCCACTGGACCAGGTTGCTTCCAAGCACCATCCAACCTGGCCTTGAACACTGCCAGGGATGGGGCAGCCACAGCTTTTCTGGACAACCTGTTCATTGGTCTCACCAATCCTAGACTAAAGAATTTCTTCCTAATATCGAATCTAAATTTACCCTACAAACAACAAGAACAGTTAAGTGTACACACAGATTCTTGTGACTCTACTCTTATAAAATACAGCCTATTACATGAGTGGCCCTTGAAGCTAACAAGATTACTGGTTAAGCAAAGTGACAGTAAATCACAGTATAAAAAGCAGGAATGCAAGTATTTGACAACTAAATTAGAATGACAGTATCAAGCATATTTCCTACACTCTTAGCACTTTGTATGTGTTATATAGCACTGCTATGAAGCAGTGAGCTTCAGAAGCAGCAAGTTACCGATAGCTGAAACTCTGAATGTTTTCCTCTTTTATACTGAGACTGAACTGTGCCTCTGTGTAGGTGGCTTGGAGATTTTTGTTCCTCAGTTTCTCAATCCACAGTCTACAGAATGCTTACCAGCTTGCTTTTCAGACACATATGCCTAAATATTCAATACTTACGTTACTAATGGCATCCATAGTAACTGTCATGATGTACTCATATTGCAGTACAACTTTTGTAAGGATTGAAATGTGTTGAATAAAATTTTAATTTCAATTTTTTTGTGCTTCTGTTACGGCACTTATAATTACATTGTCAAGTCTGTAAAAAATAAACTACAACATAGTTATATCTGTGTAAGATATACAGGATTTACTTCTGACTTCAGGCATCTGAATGACTGAAAACAAACTGCATAAATACTAGTGAAAAACAGGCAAAAACCATATGATTATAAATAAAATCAAGACAAGTTTAAAATTAATTTTAAACCTGTGAAGTTCACTTAGTTCTGATTTAGCTTACACATATGTATAAAGATTAGCATGTCTACTCCAGTAACTCTCTATTTACACTAGGAAAAAGTCAACCTTTACCAGGATCAGAGCCAACATTACCCACATTACGACCATATTCCTCTCTCATAGCATGCTAAAAAATTTAGATTTGTCGTAACTGAGACTACTATCTGGATTGTCCTTTTGTTTAACAGATGAAGGGCCCACATGTAAGTATTAACTTGGTTAAAAACCAGCTAGAGAAAAACATCACCAGAGACAAGCAGCCACAGATTCCGAAGACTAAGAGCCATTTTTTTACATTTATAGAGATGAAAGCATGTTACCTATCGCATGAGAGCATTTTTTTAACATACTGGATATATAGTATGGATAAAGCCACAACACCATTACATTGCAAAGGTTAATATGCAGTGAACAGCTTTTATTTTCATCAATTGTAAATGTCTATTTTACTATCCTGGAGACTAGAAAGTAATTTCCCTAACTCCTATTACTAAAACTGATTTTCACAAATTCATTATAATGATCACTATGTTATCTTAATAGCCTACAGCAGTCACAATTTTAGCAAAAGAAGGAAGATTAAAGAAGGATTTTGTGCCCATTCCCTATATAGCTAAATCCCTAATGATTAGTCATAAAAGCTCTAGACCACTAGCTAAACACCATAATAAGGGGCTACCATTTTGATTGCATAATATTTTTGAATGGCTGACCATAAGAGGTTAGCATTTTAAACTGATGAACACTCACTGTTTGCTAGCTTTTAATGCTCAGCCAACAGCATTATTTCTAAAACTGAAAAATAACATGAGCTTCTAGAATCTTTTTTTATCATTCTGAAATCAGCACTGGAACTTGCCATAAAGTTTCTGCCTTTTTCAATTATTGAAATAGTAATAGATTTTGAAAGATTCCTGTGTTTAGGAGTTTCCAGAGTGGTTTTAACTACTAACACAACTGGAAGGCAGAAATCAAGTTAATTTAAAATATCTTTGTGGACTATTAACATAAAAAAAAAAAAAAATGCTGTGAGACAATGGTGGTGGATACTAACTTGCCACATAGATCTGTCCACTGCTCTACAGAGATCTAAAATGATTGCTGCTTTGCTATATTTTCTGAAAGGAAATAAATGAGAGGTAGACATATCTGAAGTCTTTATTTATTCACAATTTAGCTAAAATATTTATAGACCAGGTTGCTGTCTTTCAGGTTAAAGCCATTCCCCCTTGTCCTATTCCTACATGCCCCCATTCAGATTTCTTGTGGGCCTCTTTTAGTTATAAGAAGACTGTTATAAGGTCTCCCTTGAGCCCTGTCTTATCCAGGCTGAACAAGCCCAACTCTCAGCCTGTCTCTGATCATCCTCATGGCCCTTCTCTGGTGTTTGGTTCTTTACTGTCGCAGGTTAGCCACTTCAGAAACCCACTTTGCATTCATCTTCCTTTCATTCACGTGCTTACAATCACCAGGAACATTTTCACAAAGCAAAGATATACACTCAAGATCTGTTTCTTTCTTATTTATTGCTTCCTGTTGTTATTCTTCATTTAAGATGGTGGATTAGATCTTTGATAAATAGGCAAACCTTTACCCAAGGTAATTAGAACAGAAAGATGGTACAATAAGCAACATAATATTTCAAGCAAAATACAAAATATGGATGGGTAAGAAACATGTATTTCCTTAGATATTTTTCTAAAGAAAAAAAAAAAAAAAAAAAAAAAGGAATTAGCTGGTTTTGGTTTGTTGGGGTTTTTTTTAAATGTTAAGTTTTCTGATTTTTCACTGGTATTACTCTGTTTCAGCTATTTACACTTTAGTTATGAGATGGCATTTTAAAGACAGCTAAATCAAACTAATGTCTTTGTTTTCTTCTGTGTGGATTCAGCTGTGCATTGGGCCAGCAACAAGTGGATGTTAGCTCAATACACTGAGTGCTACAATCTTTGTGAACCCAGCTAGGATAATTTGTTTAAAAGCAGTACACTTGGATCACCAGGAGATGGAAAAGACTCTTCCTTGTGCATGCAAGCAGTGATGATAAGAGGATGAAGAGGAAAGATTTAGGGCATGAAATATAAATCTCTTTTCTTCCTCTCACAGAAATTAATAATAATAATACCCCCTCCAAATTACAAATCAAATTTGAAATAATATAGGCAGTACATTCTGTAATATTATTTCTGTCTCACAGAACACCTCAACACAGCTCTTCATTTTAAATCTAATCTAGCAGATAGAAATGCAGATATATTATCTGTTTTAATTAAAATACAATGCATATTGAGCAACATGTGTTCATAATTTATTCAGTTAAGAAGTAATATATTCCAAATATGTGACTAAAGACTGTACAAGCAAAGAAAATTAGTTGTATGGATGAATCATGTGCAACTTGGAATTGGGACCAAGAAGATAAGAGCTTCCTCTGCTTTACTACTTGAAAGGACTAAATCAAACAACAGTTTGACAGTTTTAGCACAACATCATTTATATCTTAGTTGCATCAGCAACATCAAATCTCTGCCTCGCTTTACTTTAATACAACATTAAATAAAACTGCATTGTAGAAAGTACACTTTTGCTTAAAAAGTATTGTCTGCAGGAATGTTCTAAACAGTATGTAGTGAACAACTTTGCTAGTCAAACTTCCATGGAATGGGACTTACCTGCTTCAAGGTTTTAATTATTTCTTTTTTTAATGCTACATGTTTTTCCTGGGAAAACACAGATTGTTTAATTCTTCTTACTGTTCTCTGTCAAAGAGTGATCTTCAAACAATGGGATCCAAAAAGATTTTGCATGAATATGGGTTAGTGTAACAGGCTACTATTTTATTTTAGGAATGCAGAGAAACCAGTAATAGGCAATGAATACTGGTGACTAGAAGAAAGCATGCAATGTGGATAGAAACTAAATAAAAAGTGCAGCAAAACAGTTACAATTCTGAAGTGTGGGAAGTGCTACTTCTGATTGAAAAGCAGTAAATATTGAACACATGATGAAAAGGACTACAAATATCAGCTAGTGTTGTGGACACATGCAAACTCACCTAAGATACTGTGAGATTGTAGCATTAGGATGGTACTAAAAGTGTAAAATTCTGCAATATCTGATGAATTTTAAAAAATATTAATTTAGATGAAGCATCAAGAAAACTTGATCATTGAGTGATACTCAATGAGCTGGAGAGTATGTTAAAGGAAAAATCCTGTTCTGAGAGGAAGGAGGCATTGACAGGATAACAGATCCGTTTGTTTCTAATACCTGAGATTTCTAAAGCACTGTCAATATCCTGAAGGAATATACCACTAAGATTTTACAGAATATATATATATAGGTACTTCATCCTTGTTACCAATGACCAACAGAACTTTCTGATTTGTTGATGAAGTCTGCGAAGTACTGATGAAGTCCGAAGTACTGATGAAGTCCAAAGTACTGACTTCTGCTTTGCCTTGCAATATTTCAATGCTTGAATGGGTTTTACTAAGATCTATTTCTGAAGCTTTGCAACTCTACTTCTCCCAAACAATAAATACAATTCAGGAATTTTTATGGGCCTTGCAGCATTTTAAAACAAGCCATCAACATATACATTTACAAGACAATGTAATTATGCTTAATGAATAAGTTTCTAATGCTTCATGTCTTCCTGGAGCAAGACACGACATCACAATGATTAAAAAAATCCCAAAGCCCTGACCCTTACTAATGTTGTTGTCAGTAACAGGGATATTTTCACTGCTTTACAATGTAGAGAAATGCATACAGATTCAGGATGATGCACTAGATCAGCATCAGAATCTGCAAAGAAACTCACTGGACTTACACACCGCTCTGAACACAAAAAAAATTCCCTTGATTTAAAAACATACTGGAAGCACTCCAGAGGACGATTCCTGTGCTATGGGGACAGATTCCCCATGCTCCTATAGATAACAGGAGCAGCTTCAGTCCTAAAGTCAGCTTCAAATCCAACACACCTGAACAACAGAGAGGTTATGAGCATAAGCAACATAAGCACAACAGCCCTTTGCTTCTCCCCTGTCACACTAATGGTATCACAAACAAAACATGAAAGCAGGAGAACACCACAGTGGGATAATTCTTGGCTACCTACAGTATCTTAGGAAATATGACTGCCCCATCCCTGGAAATGTTCAAGGCCAGGCTGGACAGAGCTTGGAGCAACCTGGTCTAGTGGAAGGTGTCCCTGTCTGTGGCAGGGAGTTGGAACTGGACAACCTTCAAGGTCCCTTCCAAACCATACTCCATGATTCTATGATGATTCTTACCTTGAGCAGATTGCAAAGATTTACAAAGATTCTCTCATTGTAGCCCATTCACCTGTTTTAGATTAGGCGACTGAACACTGAAGTATCACGATAGATTTCTTACTGATTTTGTTCAAGCGGCATTATTCATCATAAGTTGACATAGCTCTGTTGCATAATTTCACCAGGCTTTTTAATGAGATTTACAAACATACAAAAAATACAAGCCTAGACATTTTTTCTTATTGAATTCTAATGCATATCCTTATATACTACATGTAGTACTCTCTCTTGAAAAGATGAAGCAAAAGTCAGTACTACTGGACAGACAGCACTCTATAATAATATAGAAGCAAAAAAGGCATCTTGATAACATGCAACACTTAAGGTGATACTTCATATTGAACACTGGATTAACTGTAGAATAGCAAAGGCTAAAGAAGAAAGCTACTTCTATGAGATAAATGAAATTGTAAATTTATGCCCATATCTGACATTTCCTTTTAGACATATATACTGAAAACCATCTGATGACATTTGTGGTTTTGTGAAATGTACATACATATAGAGGAGATTAAACATGTTTTAGCTGCCTTTTAGTCCTACAATACAACAGACCTAAGTAACAGCTTGAACAACAGTTTCAGTTATACCTTGAAACAGAGTTTTGGTACTAATATGCACTTTCATGGCAACATTGGTTACAGCAAAAGTTTTTAAAGTCTTGTCATATAAATTAATAATTTAAATTACGAAATCTATTTTGGTACAGATTTAGCAATACAGTGAACATTTATCTAGAAATATTCTTCTAGAAATTTAGCTCACAGTCACATCCACTGTAACTGTATTGTAAGTCTCACACTATTCAACTTCTTTCTCAATAATTCATGATCCTGGAGTCCTGAATGTATGGGAGAATTTCAAATTACAGTTAAAACCAAGAAAATTGGTTTTATGAGCAAGGAGAAAAGTATTAAATCCAACGTCAAGAAGCAAATACAATATTTGCCTACACACTAGATCTCACACTTCCTTCCTGACAAGGCAAGAATTATTCATCATTTGAGCGTGCATGGAGAGAATGTGCCAACATACGCACAGATGCAGAGCAGCACCGTATCACTAATGAAAAAAGAAAAAAATACCCTTTTTAAAAATGGAGATATACCACTTAAACACTTAATTTTCAAGAGTGTAATTTCCTGTATTTTAGAAACTTACTACTGTATGCATTGACGTAAGATGCAGCAGAACAGAGATTCTGATCAGATTAGAAATTTCCTGAACTTGACTCATACTATTATCTCCATTTGATTTCCTACAGATGCTCTGAAGAGGAGTAAAGAGCTGATTAGATTGGAGACTGGAACATTTTCAGCAGGTGGAAGCAGAGAGCAGAAAAGAAAACCCCACACTTGCTGGTAAAAACAAAGCAGACAGTTTGGGAGTGATTTTTTCTTCTTTTTGAAAAGCTATTTCAGTGCTTTCTAAAATCATTAAGATTTAGATCATCTAAAATCTGAAGAATCAATTACCACGGTTTTACTAAGTTATGTAAGTCTTCTGAAAGACACAAGAAATATGTTTTTCATGAGAACTCAGTTCTCTTCCGTACGACAGGCTCTAGTTAAATGCCCATCATATTTTCCGTCTTTTCTATGAAATACCAGAACTTACAATTTAAATTATCACATGCAAAATGACCCCCACCAACACCAGTATTCCACACTGAAGTAAGATCCCCTACACAGCTCTAGTACTATTTCAGCTAAATCCTGGCTCACTCCTAATGGCAACTGGGACACAGTGCCCTAGAACTCCAAAGAAAGTCATTTTACCAGAAGAGAACAAACTGCCTCAAGACTGCTGACATACAAAGCATAAAATGCAATGCCTTATGATTAAATGTACACACTACACATGCCTTCTGCTTCTTCCTTACACTGTCACTAAAAATCACAGAATAACAGAATAGTTTGGGTTGGAAGAGACCTTAAAGATCATCCAGCTCCAACCCCCTGCCATCGCAGGGACACCTTCCACTAGACCAGGTTGCTCAAAGCTCCTTGAACATCTTTGCCAAGGATGGGGCAGCCACAGCTTCTCCAAGCAAACTGCACCAGTATCGCACCACCCTCACAGCAAAGAGCATCTTCCTACTATGTACTCTAAATCTCCCCTCTGTCATAATGTTTCTGTCATTATATTTCTTATGTATCTGTCTTTACCTTCTCTCTCAGCTGACCTGCTACTTCAATTAATCATTTTGCTGGCAACAAAAAAATCACCATGAGAAAATTTTTCAATGAAAATTAAAACACTTTTAAACTTGAACAATTCCATTTGTTACTTTGGAGATATGACTCTTTTTTATCAGCCAATGAAAAATACTGAAAAAAAATATTTGCATCTGTAAATATCTTCTGTAGCACAATGAAATCAACTCTACAGTGTGTATGTCTGGAGTACTGCACAAAGGTATTAACCCTACTTTTAACTGCTTTCTTTTGTTAACAGGCCTAGATAATTATTACAAGTCTTCCATGACTTCAACCAGGAGATGACACAAAAGATGTTGTAACTCTGATCTTAACATTATTGAAAATTTCAAACTCTGAGGCTCAGTCCTGCACTACCCCAATCAAAAGTATTGGGCAAAGATTCCAAGTTAAAAACATGCACTCAAACCAAACATTCTGATGTTCTGATTAGTGTTATTTTCTATTTCATTAGAGCTTCATTGAAATAATTCAAATGGAACAGCAAAACCAATATAATAAACAGACCCTTTATTTTTTTTTAAACTTAATCTGTATCTCCAGTTGACTGAACCAATTTATAATATTAAAGCTAAAAAATATAAATTATATAATGCATGTCTATGCTTCATTTCTTAATGTTTTACTTTTCTTCAGCTCACAAAAGCAAACTAGTTAATCGGATAATCTAAGTACTTCTGCCCCTGAAAATGGTATGCCAAAAAAGCAAACTGGAACAAAACGACTTTTGCACCCTTATGGTACAGGCACACTGAGAGGTGAGGAAAGCTTATTCACTCCTCTACCTTAAAAGCAGCAGAGTCATGCCCTCACAAGCCTTTTCTTGTGAAACACTGACCACATAATGAAGACAAACTAATTCTCCTCAGCCCCAGAAGTCTGCATATGGTAACTCTACTATCCTGTATGATCTTAAAGGTGACAAAACCAAAAGACAACCAGAGAAAGATCATCTTTTATACAATGAGAAATAAATATACCTTTTTTATACAGTAAGAAATAAATATCCCTCATTTGTTTGGTTGCTTTTTTTTCAGTGAAGTTATATATATAACACACAAAGTTCACATTACTCAAGACAGGCTGAGCCTAACAGAATGCACAGAATCATAGAATCACAGAATTACAGAATAGTTAAGGTTGGAAAGGATCATCTAGTTCTAACCCACCCCCCC
>JANRGW010004128.1:0-30037 GCA_024733675.1 Psilopsiagon aymara | reverse complement strand
AGGCGGAAGGGCGCTTCGCTGCCGGCTGAAGTGAGCGGGCGCTCGGACGGGCTCCGGCTGCTGCATAGGACCGTTCCCGCCCGGCTGGTTAGCTTCCTCTCTCTCGTATATACTCTCCTGCTCTTGGCCGTTGCCTTCCGCTGGCTTGGGCATCCGGTATATCCTCCATTGAGTGCCCCCGCTGTGAGGAAGAAGCAGTGGTCCGGCTGAGCCATCCCCGGCGAGTTCGGCGCCCCTCGCGTTTGCGCGGCGCAGCATTTCCCTGTAGGGCTTCGAACAGCTTGCGTTAGTCTGCCCACCTCCTCAGCAAAAGCCGTGGTCTGTGCGGAGCGGTTGCAAAGTACGCGTGGCTGTTGAGTAACTTAGCCTGGTAAGCGTAACAGAGCTGCTACTTTAGAGACGACAAAAGCGGCCATCGCTATTCCTGTATTGTTTTCTCCAGCAAACGTTGTTAATGCTCGTTATTGGATGTTCTTTGTTACTGTATGTATAGTTCATGGATCTTCTGAGTTTTTGGTGCATGTTCTGAAAGTGTGAACGACAGGTGCGCACCCTGATTAACCTATAACATCTTACGAGTGAGCTTGGTTCACACAGGTGTTCAGTCAAATCCCTTGCTAACGATTACTTTAGCGACAGAGTCCTTGGGCAACTTCTTGAGCTTCTTAAAATGTTTTTCTTGTGTAAATAAATACATTCATGTATTGCTTAGTGGTCTTGTTTAACTAGTTAATTTTGCATAATTTCACTTAATTGATTTGATTCTTTCAGTTAATTCTTCGGGGGCTCATCTGAAAGTGCAACATAGAAAAGCTTTGCAAATAGCAGAAGAAAAAGTCACTTAAAAGCTCTAAGGAAATGAGGAAAGCAAACATTTCTAGTTCTTTCGAGTCTGAAGATATTAGCTTAGAAACCACAGTACCAACCGATGATGTTTCTTCCTCTGAAGAAAGAGAAGGTACTGTTAAAATCACTAAGCAGCTGATTGAACGGAAGGAGTTGCTCCATAATCTTCAGCTGCTTAAAATAGAACTATCTCAGAAGAACTTGATGATTGACAACTTGAAAGTAGAATATCTGACCAAGGTAAGAAATGTTGTTCCTGTTGTATATTTTTTTTTTTTTTCTGGTGCTCTTGGAATATGGTAGAAACTTATGTTCTGCCAAAAGTTTCTGTGAATTGCATGCTGAATCCCACTTAGTTGTTTTTGGAAGGGGTTTTTGGTGTTTTTTTTCTTTGTTGAGTTTTTGATTAAAGAAGGAAACAAAGATATGGAAAATTTAGCTGACTTGAACAAGTTCATTCAACACTTCAAATGAATGAGGTGGGATTGAATTAGGTTTTTCTTTCCTAAAAACAGAGGAGAAAGACCTGTTTTTCAGAAATGAAGAATAATTTTGCCACTGATAAAAGCAGCTTAATAGGGGTTTTCTACTTTGGAATAGTAGAAAAAGCAATCTGAATATTATTCAATGATCTGTTAATCAGGACGTGGCTAGAATATGCCAGCATGCTAATAGGAGGGGATTTTATTGTGTACAGTTGCCACTAAGATGCATGAAACTAAGAAAGGTTGTTAAAGCTTTGCCACATCTGTGTGCAGTCTGCATTTACAGCCTACTGTATGCTAATTGTGGCTTTCACCGGCTTGCTGCTTTGTATTTAAGCTTGGTTTGAAATTAGTTGAACAAGTAGCCATTTGGCTGAAAATAATAATGTTTAGAGCTAAGTCTTTTTTAGTTTTAGTTTATTAGGGCGAAATCTGCATCATATTTATGAAATTTATTATTTGGTGTATTTGGAGGTCTTGTTAGACGATCATTACTTTTCCTAGGGCATTGGCTCTCCACTTTTTTGTACAGTTGTTGTTTTTTTTAATTACCAAAGTAAGTTCTGGTCTTTGTTGTATACTAATATTCTTTCTATTTAGATTGAAGAGCTAGAAGAAAAACTTAATGATGCAGTCCATCAAAAGCAGCTGTTGTCTTTACGACTGGATAGTGAGCTGGCATTACAGCAGGAAGATGCCAGGTACAATAGGATTAAAACTGTGAACTTACTCTTTAATAATTTATTAATATTAATTTTAATTAGTTTATAGACAGTTAATTGAAAATAATGATTATGAATTGCAGGAATAGAATTTCTTTTGCATTCTAAAAATGGAATTTGCATGTTTCATTTACATATACATACACTTAAGTTCAGCTTTCTCTTGCTGAAATTTTATTGTTACCTGGATTCAAAACTGAATAGGGACTGGAAGTGAGAACATTCTTAAAACCAGTAAAGAGTAAAAGCAGTACTTAGAGGTGGCAGATTTTGCATCAAATTAAACAGAATTTTGAATAACTGCAGCCTTTATGATTTGGGAAAGGTATGGGGATAACGTTTGGCACTCCCAGTTAGTATTGCTTATTGGTCAGAAATGCTTTCAGTTGATGATGTAGAAACTTTTCATCTTGCTTTGCTGAAACATTTTGAGTTAACCTATACCTGAAAATAGACTGGCAAGCAGGCTTCTCCAAATTACTTTGTCAATTAAATGTTCTAACACCTGTGAAGGAAGAGCATTACTTGTAAGTCTCATGTTACAGCTTACAGGATGTAACTAATTCAAAGTATATTCTGTAGTAAGCCTAGAACAGATTTAGGAATATGAAGCCAGACTTGGGATTAGTTACAACAAAATCTTTTTGACTCAGAGCAGCTGACTGTCAGGAAAATGCCTGTCATTCTGAATGCTGATTTGCGCCAGAGTGGAATATTTTTATGTTGGCCATATCTGAGTTACTTGAGAAGTGTTTAGTAAAACAAGTACTTTGGTGCAAATTGCTATTAATAAGCATAAAAAGTTTAACTACTTTACTTTCCCCAGTCTTTTCATGAGTTTTCCTGTCTGTCTTTTGCATCACTTTCCATCTCTGTTTAACAGTATTGCACACTATGAGTGCAGTGTGTCCTTGTATGACTGCATTGATGACCTGAGACTTTTCTGTTGTCTTTTTGAAATCAGTGGGGCAGACGTTCCCTTATAATACTAGCTAGTATTTTTAGTACTACTTTTTAAATAATGTAGGAATTGGCACATATTAAAGAATGATTTAATTTGAATATATTTTCAAGAGTCGTGGCTAAAATCTCTGGAAGAAGCAGGTCAGTTACATTTGCTTTAAATAAAATGAACACTTTAAAACGTCTTGAAGTGATGCACAGTTTCTCTTGTTGCATAATACCACATCTCTGGTGATAATGGTATTGATAGTATTTTAAGGCTGGCACTAAGGCCGCTTGTTTAAGCGTAGTGGTCATTTATTTTCTTAAAATGGACCCCAGTCTCGTATGTTACACTGGGTAGAAAATGAAGGGTTGTGTGTGGAATAGGCCTTAAGCATGTATGTTCTGAAACTTGGTAAGACACAAATACTGTCACTTTGGTGATATACTGGTTCCTTGGGGTTTGTGTAGAAATACAGTCAGCTTTTTTATGCTTTTAATGTTTTGAATTTCTAAGTTAGTCTTAATTTACAAATTAATGTCAGCACATGTGGAGATTAATTGACACTTGTCAGATTCAGCCTTGTATTGTCAATGCCTGTAAAGTTTCCAGCTTTTTATATACAATATGATTGTGTAATCATGTTGGTATACACTTTTGTGCTAATTACCTAATCTCTGTAAATTTTCCCCACTACAATGAGCATAACTCACTGTCTTGCCAGGGTATTGTGAAGGTTTGTCACTTGTGTTACTTGCTACTTAATGTCTTCTGTTTTCAAATCAATCTTAAAGAAAACATCAAGCTCTAATGAAACAAGAAATGGAAACTGTTTTATTGAGACAGAAGCAACTGGAGGAAACAAATCATCAGTTAAGGGAGAGGGCTGGAGATATCCGTCGTAGCTTGCGAGACTTGGAGTTGACAGATGATTGCTATAAGCAGCTAAAGTTACTTCCTGAAGACCAGCTTTCTATCCCTGAATATGTTTCTGTGAGTATTGAGTTTTGAATTGGTTTAAAATATAGCAGTACCCTGGGTTTGCCTGGGATGGAGTTAACTTTCTTCATAGCAGCCTGCATCTTCCTGTGCTTTGCTTGTGCTTAGCTAAAACAGCATTGGCAACACACCAATGTTACAGCAATGTTGCTAGACAGTGCTTGCACAGCATCAAGGCTTACTCTTCTCCCACTGTTCCCAGCAAGCAAGGGGTATTCGTGAGATTGAGAGGGGACGCAGCTGTACAGCTGGCCTGAATCAGCCAAAGGAATATTCCATGTCATCTAATGTCATGCTCAGCAATATAAACTGGAAGTAGTGGAAGAAAGATGAGGTAGGGGGCAGCTTCCAAGGTGATTATTGCTCAGAGACTGGCTGGGCATTGGTCTGCTTGCAAGAGGTGGTGAGTGATTGTATTTGCATGGCCATTGGAGTAATCTCCCCACGGAAGTGGTGGACTCCCCGGTGTTGGTCACTTGTAATTCAACTGGACAGGATGCTCAGACACCTAGTCTAAGTTATGCTTTGCCAAGAAGGTTTGGATCAGATGATCCTTGAGGTCCCTTCCAACCAGTATTCTATGATTCTCTCTCTTTCCTTCACTAATTAAACTGTTGAGAAAACTCAACACCTGAGTTTCCTTGCTTTTGTTCTTCATGCTCCTCTGTCCTGCTCTCACTGAAGGCAGCCAGTGAGCAGCCAGTATGGTGCATGGCTGTTGCTCAGGGTTAACCCGCCACAAGCTATAATTTGCTTTTGTTTAGAATTAAAGGTATTTGCATGTGGTAGAAGCCAGTCTATACTCCTAAGTTCTTACTTTTCCCCAGCTAGAGATGAGGGAACTTCAGAGGCAGATGTGCTTTTGGATCTGTTATGACAGAATTCCAGTAAAGAGGGGAACCTTTAAATTCCTGACTCTGATATCTTGAGGGGATTAGAATTGTTGATGTATTTTAAGCAGGTTAAGCAGACGGAGTGTTACAATTAAATGGTGGGTACACACTGATATCTAAAACACAGCAATGTGAAAACGGGAATTTGAAACTTGGCTTGCCAGAGCTGCAAGTCAAGGTGGCTGTTGCAAGATCTCTTACCTTTCCCTTATGCTTTGTATCTGTCCATTTCCTGTTTGCTAAATGTAGGAGATAAAGTGTACCTTAAAGACTACTTGATTTAAGAAGTTTGTTAATTATGGCTTATGGGTAGATAGATGGGCAGGGGAATTTCTGCTTGCAGTAAAAAGGCAATGCCTTCACAGAATGTGGAACATGTCCAGACCATCTGGAAATGAAGAGGATTTGGACATAAAAACCTTAATCCACCAAAGTATTAGCATTTTACTTATTTATTCAAGAAGCTGTAAATAATACAATTTAAAAAGCTTAGTGGATTTGTTGAGGTATAAATGCTGCATGAATGAGTTCTCTTGCTGGATGAAGGTAATGGTATACTGTGCTCTAAAATATGTACAGAGAAGCATAACTTGTCATTCTTATCCAAAGGATGTTCTTGGAAACATCTTCTCAAAAGTTCCAAGACTTGGACTTTTGAATGTATTGGGAAACTTTTAAGGCTCTGTATGAATAACAAGATCACGTAGCTGGAGCCTTGTAGGTCATTACTGCCTAGCTGCCTACAGTACCCTGCCCTCTGCAAAAGTATTTGAGGAGTTTTGTTGATTCCTGCAACACCATGGTTGAAAAAGGAAATTTTTAACACAAACTGAAATCTGTGTCAGCTTGCTTGAAATTGGTATGTGGGAAGTTCCAGGCCTTTGGAGTTGATTGGCAGTCAGTACAAACAAATGTGGAGCTGGGCAGGAGAAATACCAGGAGTTAGTAACCTTGCCAGCTGCTTTAAGTGAAGGTGTCACAGCACAGAGTGCTTAGACTGTATTTGTGAATAGAAGTGGGCTCTACAAAGGATGTGAAGCAGGAGAGGTAACAGCCACCTTCTACCTTTCTTTTCCTCTTGCATTCAACAGGTAAATTCTACTTTTGTCTGTGACACAAACTCCCCTACTTATGTGTCCAGTGAAGCCTTTTCCTTTAAGCATATGTCACTTTCTTTGGAAAGGACTGAAGAAGTCCTTTTTTGGTCAAAGTAATTTATTTTTTTTTTTGCTTGAGAAGACATTGTAGCGAAGACATAAACAGCATCTTGCTATAATAAGATGCTGTTTTCTGCTTCTCCCAGTTTATTTTGGCAACAGGATCAGTGTGAACGTGAGAGTATCAGTTAAGCTTAGTGACTGTTTATCATTACTTTTGAGTTGTTCAGCTGAAACATGCTGAGAAGCTACAGAGCACTTTTGTATATCTTGTGTATGCATCCATCTGGCTTCAGAAAGCTAGTAAAAGGATGTTGAAGGGGAAAAAGTAATTTTGCTAATGCTGTTTTCTTCTTTACTCGCCTAAGGAGGGGAATTGTGCATTTCTCAGGCAGATAAAATCTCTGACTCCAGATCTGTGGGCAGACTAACAGCATGATGTACTGATATGAGAATGAAATTCTCCTTGGTGAGAGGGTTTTGCTTAAAGAAGAGTTGAGCAAGAAATTTCCTGACTTTTTTTTCTGTTTATCCATTATAAAATACTGCTTTACAATTCTCCAGGATAAAAGCACATATATATATAATTCTTATACTTTATTTGAAACCTAGTGTACTGGAAAAACATCAGGAAGTGCTTAAATACAGATTTTTATATAGAGAGATACTGCAACATAGACAAACAGGAGGTAAGACTTAAATGAGATGTTTTTCACTGTTCTCCCACAAAGGGGTGCAATAGTGACACGATAGAGCGAAAACTAGGCAATGTTTAATATTAATCATAGAATAATAGAATAGTTAGGGTTGGAAAGGACCTGAAAATATCTAGTTCCAGCCCCTCTGCTGTGGGCAGGGACGCCTCTCACTAATCCGTGTCACCCAGAGCTCTCTCCAACCCGGCCTTGAATGCTGCCAAGGATGGAGCATTTGTAGCCTCCTTGAGCAGCCCATTCCAGTGCCTCACCACCCTCACAGTAAAGAGCTGCCTTATGTCTAATCTAAGCTTCCCTTATTTAAGTTAATCATGGAATGATTTGGGTTGGAAGAGACCTTAGAGATAATATAGTTCCGATAATGATTATAAAAGAAAAATAATGTTTTAGGCATCTTTCTCTTAAAAATCACACTTTCTTTAAACTTGTATGTAATTTTTTTTTTTTTTTTTTTTACTGTTTGTAAGAATGAATTTTTTAGAAATAGTATATTAAAAAATTTAAAGCACTTTGGGTCATTGAACTGGTGCTTGGCAGCTGAATCACTTAATGTGGTCAGTAAAGTGAGCCTTGTACACTCTAAAAAATTTTCACCAAGTTGTTTAAAAACGGTATCTGTGTATTCTGTTTGATCCAATTTCAATCGCTATGTCTTTCAGTGGCCTCATTTTACTAACAACGGCTCTTTTGCCCTTTGTTTAAGAAGGCAGTTAACTGGTGAAACTACTTTCACATGACTTCATTTAGCAGGAGCCAACTTCCTCATCCTCTGCACCCACCCGTTTTTAGCTTAAGTCTAGTTTTCCATAAAATGTGGTGGGCACATGCTAAGAGGTTTTATAAAAATTGCCTAGAAAGTGGTGATCTTTTCCTCACAGCACGTGAATATAAAATTTGTATTTTTTAAGATACACAGTTATTTCTGAAATCCCATTAGAATAATTTTTGTTGCTGCTATATTAACAAGAGGTAATGTGTGTGATTTGACTGCTGAGTCACATGAATGTTTATTTGCCGTCAAGCAAGTTAAACAACAGTTGACTTCTACAAACTTCCCCTCATCTCTGCACTCATTTGCACTTTCTTATTCCCATAGATTGATCTTTTCTCAGGAAGGCTGTGCAGATAGATACACCTATCTTCATACCTATTTCCCATGACATCCTAGTTTGATGCTGGATAATCTGTTTTAAGATTGTTGCAGTTTGGGAAGTAAATGGGGCATGATGGCATAAGTTAGGTTTTCCAAGGAAATCGCAATAAAAAGACAAGAACTGAAGGGAAAAGGTATGTGTGGTTTAAAAAAACGACAGTGTTTGAAATAGTTACCAATTAGTGACAGTCAAGGTTATTTTTAAAGAAAAAAAAATTAATATTTTTTGGGGAGGGAGGAGGATTTGATTAAAAATAAGTTGCTTGATTTCGCATGTAATCGGACAAGTTCTTAAAGAGTCCACATAGACAAAAACTAGTCAGTGGAAGCTATGGAGAAGAGACAGAAAGATTACTGCTTTGAAGTAGCTAAAGCCTGATGTAGTAGTTTGGAAATTAGAAAGAAGCAACAAAACTATCTTTGCTGTCTGTTTTCATGCAAACCAATTAGAAGCAATGGGATTTCACAGATGGACATGAAAAAACTCCTTGAATATTGGCATAATGCAAAAAAAAATAGTAATGAAGCAGTAAGATAAAGCAATAGTATGCAGTTAGCTCACTTCTCAGAATAGAAAATTTCTATTTTCTAGTTTTAGCTGCTGTAGCATATGATGGTTTCACTTCTTGTTTGGAATTTTCAGAACATGGAGAAAAAAGTGATCATACCTTATTTCTTTTTAAAATGAACTGTAGTTTTAAAATGTCCTTGATTTTCTTCGTTTGGTTTGTAAACATAACAAACTGAGAATCTGTTGTTACCATCTTAAAAGTAACAGCTGTATTTTTGGGAAAGCTTTCATTTTTTCAATAAAATGTTACTTCAAATTTATAGCATATGTCATACTTTAGCTTATGTTTGTTTTGCATGTAAAGGTAAGGATGAAAAGTGGAGCTGTCTTGTTGAGTACAAAAAATTCAAGCAACTGCAGCTTTCAGCAAGCACAGTATTTGGAAAAACTTGAAAACAAAAGAAACCCCACCGCTTTTAAGAAAATTTCACTTTTTCTGCCTTACTATTAGGCCTGCAGTCATGTTACACATTTGCTTTGTTGTCTAAAGCAAACTACACCTATCTTTACATCACAAATTTCCATGGCTTCTGTGGTATGCTGTCATTTATGTGGAATATACCTGGAACTTTTCTTTGTCTTCTGTTTACAGGTAGCAAAACAGACTTTTATTCCGTAGGGAAGTGTAATGCAGCTGCTCTTGAATTTTATCTGTGCTTTCTTGCTTGTATTCTTTAATCATATATCAAACAACGCATTTATGATGGGGGGGTATGGAGAAGCTTTTGCATGAAAATAGTACTTAATTATCTGTTCTTTTCTTTTCATCCCCCAAAACAAACATTATAAGGTATCAGGTTAATCTAGGAGTAATAACATCTGTGTACCTGTGTGTGGGTGTATATCAAAAAAGCTCTTTCTTCTTTGTCTCTTTTGTCTTTTTGGTTTGGGGGTTTGAGGTTTGTTTTTTACTGCTGGCTTTATGGTTTAGTACTGTGTTTTTCTAGTATTTTTTCTTGTTCAGTACAAATGTTCTGAAGACTTAGTTATCTGAGACTATGCTTGTGAGTGGAGTGGGGGACAGGAGTGGAGTGTCTCTTACAGGAATGTTATTTATTTATTTTCCATCCTTTTACACTGATGATTTTTTTTCAGTGTTAATTAAACAAGAGAGTCTTTCAGAGGTGTAGTTGCATGATGCAGCTGAACCTGTACAGCAGTCTGTCACTGCTGAAAGTGTGTGTATGTGTGTGGGGGGTGTGTCATGGCTTTTGTTGGTCATGGGCTGTTCTGCTTCCTGTGCTCGCTCTTGCATTTTGATGCAGATTCAGCACACTGAACTGGCAGAAAACGAAACTAATCTCCCTCCGTTCTACACACCCCATAAAAATTTATATTGGCTTGAGGGAAGTTAGCAAGTTAAGTTGGCTTATTGCTAAATACGCTTACTTTTTTTTTTTTCTTTCTTTTACAGTGTTAATCAAATATGCCCTACGATTGGTGCAAGTAAGAGGGAGGGAACATGTGGTCCATTAGCAGCTCTGCTTTTTAATCCGGTAGTTTAAGATCTGCCTTAGTTGAACAGACATGTATATCTTTACCTTTATTCCTGCTTTTTTATTCAGTGCCAAACACAAAGTGGTTATTTCTTTGCTGCTGCTGTCAGTGTCTTGAAAAAGACTGCCTTTGCTTTAACATTTCCATAGCCCCAAGCAGGTTCCTTGTTTGCACTAGAAATCATTTGGTGAATTATTGCCATAAAATGTTAAGCTGGGGTCTGTTTTGATGTTTTTGTGGGGCTTTTTGTTTGGTGTTTTTTTTTTGTTTTGTTGTTTTTTTTTTTTAACTGTGCCTGTGTGATTGCAGTTTTGCTAGTCTCAATTTTGAACATATGTTTTGTTCTAGATCCGATTGTATGAAGTAGTCCATTCCTTACGAAAAGAGTTAAGTGATCTACAGGTGAAAAAAGAGAGCCTAACAGAAGAACTAAGTGGGTGCAAATCACAACTGAAGTGTCTGACAGAGGTCTGTGCATCATAATTATTTCAATTAGGAAACTGTATAAATATATGTATATTGCAAAAAACTCATTTTCCAAGTCATTACTGATGTATAACATATAGAAGATTTTTTTTTTTTTTCTGTATAAAAATTAGTGGGGGTAGGAGGGCTGATGCGAGAGAGAAAGGAGAAAACATACTACAGATGTCCTTGCATAACAGCTAATTGTGCATTGCAGCTACTCTGCAAAATTTGCTCATGAGAATGTTAAGGATAGACTCTTACCAGCTATGTTGTGCTTTCTGAGGGCAAGGTTCAAGTCAAGGAAGCTGAGACAGGAGATCCACCCAGCAGTCGATAGAGAGTGATGGTTCAGCATATAGTTTTTGAGATTGTGATGTTTTAGTAATTTGCTTCACCTTTAGTTTTAGATAATCTGAAAATGCATTTTTAAAGAATTCTTTGCAATTGCATCTTCTACTTTACAATTTGTACACTTGAATTTCCTATTTATTTTTATACTAAGGAAAAAGATAATTTCAGATAAGATATAAATGTCAGAAGTAGAGAAACGAATTATCTAAATATATTTAATTTTTATTTTCAAAGAGCAAAGGAGTTGAAACAGTATATGAAGAATGTAATTTTTAAGGTATTTATGAATATTTATAATAGTCTTAGTATGAATACAGCTAGGAAGATTTTTATTTTGCCTTAGTTCTGCATAAGTCTGGACTGGTGATAAGACACTTTCAGGTACTCAGTGTGTATTTATCCAAGCCATGGCCGTCAGCAACTTGAATGCCACTGTCAGTTTACTACTTCTGACCTTATTCTTTAGTTACCACTTTTTTTTCTTTCTTTTTTCTCTTCAGAATTAACTTATGGAATAATCAGCTGTAAAGACTTACTAATTATACTGGATCATCTTTGTGAAATTTGTATAATTTTCATTTGTCTTTTTGATTGAATTAAAAGTAGTCAATAAAATTTGGGCATTTATATGCTTCGGCATTATTTTGTAATCATCTCTAGCCATAACTGAAATTAACTGATTTACCTGAGCATTCATTTTGTTGCTTCATTGTACATTTAATGTGCTTTGATTAAATAAAATTCCACAGGAGGATTTCAGCCTTCTGAGGTTTGACTGACATCTGTGTTAATTTTTGATATAGCAGCTTAACAGGATAGTAGATAATAATAATTAAATTCTGCTAGAAACAATTTTCTTGGTGCGTTGACCTTTCTTTAATATAGGAGCGTACGATTTTGTTCTTTTTATACCACATGGTGGCAGTATCCACCTTTCCTACTTATTTCAGTTTTCCAAGTTTGATGGTTACTAGGCTTTTGATACTGCTGAGAAAGCACTAGAATGTTGCCTGTGTTGATTTGAGGTGGTTCTTTGAAAGGTTATACCCTGTTTCCATAATAATGCTTAAAATGAGGGACAATTAGTGAGAAGGAATCCCTTGTTTAAATGGAAAAATACGAGCCAAAACCGATCAGGGAAGAGATCCAGCTGTTGAAATGTCAGAAATTAAAAAAAAAAAGGTCTTACAGTTGTTAATAAAAATTACTCCTTAGGATTCTTAGGTTTCAGGTAAGTTTACTTACTGCAGTTTTTCCGTATATATGCTCCCCCAAAACCAAGTCTACGCCCTATCCATTATGCAGAGGTGATGACCTGAGATGAGGT
This sequence comes from Psilopsiagon aymara, assembly GCA_024733675.1. Classification (NCBI taxonomy): domain Eukaryota; kingdom Metazoa; phylum Chordata; class Aves; order Psittaciformes; family Psittacidae; genus Psilopsiagon; species Psilopsiagon aymara. The sequence continues at coordinate 17,906 of JANRGW010004128.1, read as the reverse complement.
ATTTTATGTACAGAGAGACTTAAAAGTTTCTGTTTTGCTTTTGGCAAGTTCAGATTTGACCTAGTGACTTGATGAGTGTCAGTGTAACAAGGTACCTGAGGCTGTTTCAGGTAATAAGGAGCATCACCAATATGTGAGGGTACTTCAGAATCTCTAATCTACTTAATACACTTAAACTAATGTACGTATGCATCTCTTGCAGTTTATGAAGAAGTGGTTTCAAGGTGTACTCTCAGGGTAACTTACTTTTTGAGTTCCTTAAATAAGGTCAGGCTTTATTGCAAGGAATTTATCAGTAGGAAATAAGGCACAGTTTCATTCAGTGTCTTACTTAAGCTGTTATACTCTTCTTTTACTGCTTTTGTGGTCTTCCAGTCATTCTTTATTGTCAGATACATGAAACACAGTTGCTGAAGATTCTTTTGCGTCTTTAAAGAACTTACATTCTTCTTATCCTTTCTCTGATTTCTCGTCCAATATTCCTTTTCTCCAACAGTTGTAATTTTTCTGTTCTCTACAGTATTTATCAACAACCTGTCTCTTCTGGATTTAAAACTTCATTAGGTAACTGCTGATACAGATATTTGAGATGCAGTCATCACTGAAGTTAAGATAATCTGTTACTTTTTCCCCCCCCCCCTCTTTTCTACTTCCCTCTGTGAGAATAAACCACTTCCTCCAATAACTTTTTTTTTTTTTTTTTTTAACTATTGCAGCTGATTAACACTCTCCTAATGAGTTTCAACATGCTTTTTCTTCTTTGTGGGATATAGAAAGGAACTAAAATACATGCTTAGCCCAAATCTTCCTATGAACTAGTGGCTTGGGGCTTTTCTGGTTGTTCATGGCTGACAGACTAGGTTTGAGTAAGTTTTATATATGTAGATACTCACCTAGAATTAAACTAATGAGAAATACAAGACAATTGGGTATAGACTCAGGAAAGTATATACAGCCAACAAAGAACTGAAAAAGTTTAAAGGAAAACTCAAACTTGTCTAATACGTTAAGCCAGTTCTAGGAAAATTTAAATGTGAAATGAATTCATCAAATAAGAAAACCATTGCCTAGTATCAGCTATGTTATTTTGTGACAGGATGGCTGAAGTCCTTTAATTTGATCAAAGGAAATGAGCTCTAATTTCACTGTTCTTATGTCCATACTCCAAGACAAGACACATTATTTTGTTTTCTTTGCTTATGAATCTTTATATAGTGTTTTGTGAGAAAGCAAAGCAGCACAGTTCTGTTGTCTGGATGCTATTAAGATGAGCCAATATGTCTGAGTACTAATAAAATAAGGTCTTTGAATCCACCAAATCTTTTCTTGCTACATGCTGCCTGTTTTGTTTGTTTATTTTGTTTTGTTTTGGGGGGGGTGGAGGGAACACCCACCAAGAGAAACTCATTCTTGGCTCGACAGACCTGACCTGGCATGAAAGGGGGTGCAGTTGCCTGTCACTGTGCCTTCTCAGCCAACTGAGTTTATAAGTATCTATCTTTATTAGCTCGGAAGCTTGGTTCTCTAAAAATTGAATTGTCATTGTAGCCTTGTAGAAACTAAGTTTCTGAGACTTGACAAAATCCTTATGTTCTTATCTCTAGGCCATTCGTTAATTCATTTGTAGTAAACAAAACTGCTGACTTCAGGACATGAAAGACGTCTTTCAAATCTTTATTTTTAGGTATATGAAAATATATTTCATTTGTTCAGAAGGGGCAGAAGGTCCTAAGTATGTATTGGCCTCTGTCAGTACTCATGTAATTCTTAGTATCCCAGGAGTAAGATCACTAAAACTTTACAACTTGGTAACAAAGTTCTCTTGTTGATTGCCTGTTGCTGCTGTGGGTTAGCTTTTAATCAAAGCCTGCTGAATCTGTAACATAGACCCAGTAGGGTGGGGAGCTGTTTCTGACAGCTGGTAGCGGAGAACAGTGTGAAGACTGATTTCTAGCACTGGAACGTAATCTGATAAACACAGCTAGTGTGAAAAGATCTCTGTCACCACTTTCTTTTTAAAGTCGTCAGTCTAAGTGGTTCTGCAGTACTACCACAGAGTTAATGGCGCTCTATACACAGTGTTTCTATGTGTAATTTAGACCAGTGTGGTTCCTCTTATTCTAGGTGCAGCTGCAACAGACTGGGGAGGAGGCAGTGAAGCTGGTAAAAGCCATGTTCTTGTATTGCAGTATACTGACTGATCTATTATCAGATCATGGAATGGTTTGGGTTGGAAGGGATATTAATGATCACCTGGTTCCACCTGCCTCCCCACCCCCCCGCCAATGGGCAGGGACACCTTCCACTAGACTTGTCTTTGTCCTTTTACAGTGCTCAGTACTTGAAGGATAAATAATGTTGGCACCACCACCTTTGGTGGTACAGATAGAGAGAAGTCCAGCTGTAGTGCTTTATTACCAGGAGCTTCCCCGAAACAAGACCAGCTTCTGATGTGTGTGTTCCCATGCTGAACATCAGGTGCTATTTTCAGAGCTGTTTGCTTCCAAAGTGGTTAGAACCTTCCCTCAAACAGATGTAATTTACTGCTTGTGTGTTTCTCTCAAGGCTGGGAGAATGTCTATGAAGGAAATTCTGCTTTTCTTTGTAGGCCTAGAAGATTAAGTATTGCTTTCTTCTCTGGCTATGAGTTTCTTGGCAATGTTTTCCTGGAATTCGATCTTAATACAGTTTTAGCAAGGCTTCCTTTCTTTATTTCGTTTTTTTTTCTTCTGTAAAGTTGTCTTTGGGACTTGCGATGAACTTTATATATGACAGTTATCTAGAAGCTATGGTTAGCCTAAAGACAAAGCTGTATTTATGTAAGACAAGGATTCTTTCCAAGACCTGGTCTCTGAATCAGGATTAGTAGCTGTCAGGTTTAGCTAGGCATACCTAACAATTTTCTCTGTGATAATGTTTCCCAGCTGGAGGAAAAATATTTCTATGGTCTTCAAAGAATGAACTAAGCTATTGCTCAAAGGATCAATCTGACTCAAAGGATCAGTCACCACTAGATGTATCCGAACGTTGTAAAATTGAGACTACCATTGCTATTCCAGGACTATGTTCCATGAGATCTCTTCTGAAGTTTGCACATCTGTAATTCAACACTGCACTCCAGAGCCCTTCCCCAGCCTCCTGACACCAATTCTTTCAGGGAGTGCTTTGCTTACTTGATCTTCACATCTCTCTCTAGAAAGAATAGATAAGGCCTCCATCTAAGGTGGAATATACGCTTTCCTGCCTTCATTATTGTTAATACTTACTTTGTCCAGGAAAAAACTGCAAAAAAGAATATGCTACCAGTAATTGTTATCTTGGGGTAGCAGTTGAACATTTCGAAGTCTCAAGAAAATGTACGTATCTATGAAAGCTCCTTTTCTGTCCAGTATCTTTCTGTCTCTTTTGACGTATTCATATGGCTCATATCGACTGCTAGTGGTTATTCAGAAATGCCAAATGGCTTAATTTCAGTGTCTAATGCAATGATCTCAAAGATCACCTGAAAATATTTCATTGCAGATTCTGGACAGCTCAGATACAGAGAGAGAAAGAGCTTTATATATACTTCTTATATCCCACTTTTTTTTGCACTTTGCCAAAGCTTTTCTTTCCTGTCTTTCTTGCAGAGCTTCCCTGTTTTGGAAGTAGCTTAACATTTTGTTTCTAATTTTTAGTGGGAGAGAGTGCCCTATCTAGAGTCCTTGACAGATTACTAATTTCATACCAACATGCTGGAAGAAATGTCTTATTTGTCCAGTTATGTGTAACTTCTTCCTGATATTTGAGCAGTTGTAATTCAAATAAATAATGTATTGACCAATAATTTTTGAATAATTATTGTGTAAATGGATTGAAGCAAAATGTAATCTTTACTAAGTAGCAGCACCTTATCCAAATAACTTGAGGGAATTGTTTTTCACACTGCAATAGTTATAGTAGCTTTACATTTGCCTAGGGCCTTTAGGTACCTTAAGATGCAAACAGAAATTGTTGGCTTGTGTAAGTAATCCTTCAAAGATGAAGTTCTTTCAAGTAAGCTTTTTGAAAGCAGGATCACTTTCTTCCACTGGCTTATCTGTAGACAGTGTGAAGAAGTCGTGCTACTTGTGCTTGATTGGCTGATTAATCTTTTCCCTTCATTTCTGTTGTTTATCTTCTTATCCCCAAAGTCTTTTTGAAGGATCAGCTAATCCCTACCATGTATTATGTATCACTAACTTTGTTCAAAAAGTATGTCACCCCATTTTTTTACTTAAAGTTTAGAGAAGTATTTATTAAGTGACTTGCTATAAGCTACTATTTATTCCAGATGGAGGATATCATGAAATTGAGGTCTGTCATTAGATCTTCAGTTTCTCTGCCAGATTGGTTTTTAGATGGTGCAGATCAGGCAAGTTCAGGATCTTCTTGCTCAAAACATCCATCTGTTGACAGTGTTTGTAAACCAAATGGAATCACTTCTTGGCAGGAACTGCTTCATGTATTCTGCAGAAATCACCTGTGCTGTTTAATACTGGGTCTTTTGGACAGCTCTGTTAACAATTTCTTTAGGCAGTGTTTGCCTGCCCATCTCACACACATCAGATTTGTTTGTTTTAACTGCTTCATCTGATTTGCTACTCTGCAGTAACAAAAATTAATAAGAAGCTGAAGAAAAGTTATACACTGCTTGTAGGATCATCGCAATTTTTTCTTCACATTTGTGGGCTTACTTACTTTTATTTACTGGTGCTATTTTTAGGACCTTATTCATGTCCTTGAAAGTGATCTGTATCTTGATCCTTTTAAAAGCCCCCTTTTTGCTTCAGCAGCACAAAGCTGTTCATCATGACTTCTAAGCTATCTCTTGAAGATAAATTGAAAGATAATGCTGTTCCTTTGCAGAGATCTTAAAATCAGCTCAGGGTGTATGGACATTGTTATAAACTTAATTAACTTCACTACATGCAAAGCAAGGCTTATTCTTCCTAAACACAGGCACCTTGATTGTATGTCTTTAAGATGTATTGCTATAGAAGTCCAGAAGCTTGTGTGTTTGCTACCTGGAGATATGCTTACTCTATGGGGGATTTTGTGTGTTAACCTATAGGCTGTTTATTAGCTTGTCTTGCATATTTCTTCCTGTGATTAAAATACAACTTTGATACCTAAGAGATTAAGTCGTTGGAAAACAATGACCTGTGCAGAAAAGCTAGTATTTTTTCAAGAATTATTGTTAATCTTTAAAAACTAAACAAACCAAAACAACCTCCCCTTTCTTTAATTATCTTTTTAAGCATCAAACTGTTTAGTTATGTCTTAGTATCACTTCAGAAGTAGAATTTAACCTCCCTCCCCTTCCCTGGAGTTACCATATTGTTACCTGATATCATATTGTTACATGACAGTAGCATGATACAGCAGCCTTACAGTATCTGAAGGGGGCCTATAAGGATGCTGGGGAGGGACTCTTCATTAGGGACAGTAGTGAGAGGACATGGGGTAACGGGTTAAAACTTAAACAGAGGAAGTTTAGATTGGATATAAGGGAGGAGTTCTTTACTGTGAGGGTGGTGAGGCGCTGGAATGGGTTGCCCAAGGAACTTGTAAATGTTCCATCCCTGTCCATGTTCAAGATCAGGTTGATCAGAGCCTTGGGTAATATGGTTTAATGTGAGGTGAACCTGCCTGTGGCAGGGGGGTTGGAACCTGATGATCTTAAGGTCCAACCCTAACTATTCTACATTCTAATATGTGTTAAATAAAATTCAAAACTGGTTTAGATCTTAGGTGTTAAAAAGAATTCTGTAATACAGTTTTGTAGTTATTTCACTGTTCTGTAAATTGGTGCTTTAGAGCTGTTCATGACAAATTTGTCTAGAGGTTAACCAATTTAATTTTGTACTTTTGGTTGTCTTCTAGTTGTTAGATGGGTAATACTGTAGGAGCTTTAATGGCTTTCTTTATGAAGGGTTTATGAATTCCAGCATGGTATTAGCAGCAGAATACCACATGATATCTCAGAGTAATTGTATCCAAACTTGATATTTCAATTTGCACTTAAAAATTAAGTTCCCTTACCCCCATTTCTTCTTGCAAGATTAGTCGTGTTTGCACTGCACACTTGCACTTGTGATATGTATTTGAAAATCTGGTTAACTTGTAGACAGCGCTTTTAAAAACACCAGATCGAGGCTTTACCATTATGATAATGCTATTTTTATAAATGATGGCATGGTAATTGGTTTAAGAAGAAACTTTTCTATAGTTTTAGTTTGTATATAATTTATATCCACTAGGGTAAACATAAAAATAAGCCGTATGTACCAGTATGTCAGGATGATTAACATTTGTGTCTTTAAATGACATGTTCTTAATGTTACAGCATCCAATATCCTCATGAAAACTTTCTCAGTGTGTCATCAAATGTGATTTGTGAAATATAAACCAAAAAATTCTTATTTATCAACAGGATACTTACAGTATATTTAGTAGCTCAGGGAGCTTTTCTATAGTGTCTTATGGGTATTTAGGTGTATTTTTCCAAGAAAGCATTCTGTCAGACTTTCAATTTATGGTGTCTGTGAATGTGGTCAGTGTTCTTTTTGTCTTTCCATCCCTATCTTAGAGTTTTATCTTTGTGCTCATTCCTCCTCCGAAGCTGTATGTAGGAGTCTTCCATTACATAAATACTCCCTTACTAAACTTTTCGTGTCTATTAAAAACTAGCTAGACACAATTACTGTACTCTCTAATAATGTATAAAGCATAGCTTTCAGTTTATGTTGAAAAGTTACGCACTCATACAATGTCGCGCTTTGCAAAATAAATTTAATTTGCAATGGCTAAATGGTTGTCTCAGTAATTACATCTTAAAGCAGTGTTCACCTTCAGTGAATAATACTGTGATGTCCATTTGATAAAACCAGATGGAGTTATTGTTTATTAAGAACCCATTATTGAGCTTGCCATATGTCAACCATAGCAGAAAAAAAAAAAAAAAAACCAGAACTCAACAGTATTCTGAGAAACAGAAGATAGAAAAAAATTCTAGATGTCCAGAAGGTATTCTCAAGGTTTTAACAGGCAGTTCTTTGTACTGTCCATCTGTTTTCCCAAACATGGGTGACTGAGTATTATTTTTTGTTGGTTTTGTGAAGAAATTGCTAAGTACTACATCATTTAGGACAAGCAAGTAAGGTAAATTTGTACTTTGCAGAAAAAACAGAGAAATAGAGTCTAGATCGGATTTTAAGTTACAGAGGTCTGCTAGTCCTCTGGTGGGTGGGGGGAAGAATATGATAATTAGGAAATCTAGTTATCTTCAAAAGGAATAAGCAGTGTTTTAAAAGACTTCTGCTTTCTGTGTGTTCTCTTGCTTTGGTCCTTTTTTCTAGTTTGCATACTAGTCTCTCAAAAGTATATGAGGAGGACAGAGAATGGAAAATGGAAATTAAGGCTGACAGACCATTTAATAAGCAAATAAGCACCTTTTTCCTTTTCCTTTTTTCACTTCCTCCACCAAAACTTTGGATTATATTTTGTTGGAGCAAGTCCAGAGGAGGGCCACGGGGATGCTAAGGGGACTCAAGCACCTCCCGTATGAAAACAGGCTGAGAAAGTTGGGGCTGCTCAGCCTGGAGAAGAGAAGGCCATGTGGAGACCTCAGACTACCATTCCAGTATCTGAAGGGGGCCTGCAAGGATGCTGGGGAGGGACTCTTTCTTAGGGAGTGCAGTGATAGGACAAGAGGTAACAGCTTAAAACTTAAACAAGGGAAGTTTAGGATAGATAAAGAAATTCTTTACTGTGAGGGTAGTGAGGCACTGGAACAGGTTGCCCAGGGAAGCTGTGACTGCTCCATCCCTGTCAGTGTTCAAGGTTATGTTGGACAGAGTCTTGGGTGATATGGTTTAGTGTGAGGTGTTCCTGCCCATGGCACGGGGTTTGGAAGTAGATGATCTTAAGCTCCTTTCCAGCCCTAACTATTCTATGATTCTGATATGTTTCAGCAAACATAAATTACCAGGTACAGTTTGGGAGTAACTGATGGAAATTCTTCATATAATGGGAGAAGTTGACAAGATTCCTGAATTGACCAGCATATGTCTTTCACATGAAAAATTGTTTGAAAATATTGTAAAGTGAGTGTGACTTTTGTGCTCTTACTATAGGTTTGTGGATCACCAGCTGTATATATGAGGGTTACTGGTCTTGGCAGTTGTGCCCATAGACAGATGTGTTAGAAAAAATAGGTACATTAACCAGCTACTTAGAATAAGATAAAAAGAAAGTTGAGTATCAATATGGCTGGTTACGTTGTCATACCTGCTAGATTTCCAAATACAAATACTACTGCTGGAGTGTTCATAAGAGGTCTTCATAAAACTTGGTGATTGCTTTAAGTAAATATCGGTGTAGCTTTGATAATTTCAAAATGTCTTCTAGAGCTATGAAGACGAGAGGAGGAGTCGCTCAGAGCTTGAGGTTAGATGCCAGCGTTTAACACTGGAACTGGCTGATACAAAGCAAATGATTCAGCAAGGTGATTACAGACAAGAGAACTATGATAAAGTAAAATGGTAGGTATCTATAATTCAAGTGTTCTACTTATTCACAAATGTTAGTAGAAAAACTTCAACTTTGATTGACTAGAGTTTTTAATTTGATTTTTTTGGCTTATGTACACCACAGATATTTTTCCTTACCTTAATCCACTGCTTTTTCAATTATCTCCTGCAGTATATTACAGTTATAAGATGAACAACCTGTTGAAATCTGATGCTCCAAATTATCTCCCTGAAAGTTTATATTTAGAGATTTACTGTGTTTTCAAAAGAGCCTACCAGTCACATTGCAACCAAAGAAATGGGAGCTCTTGATGCCAAGCAGCTTAGAACAAGTACTCCTTTTTTCTTAGAGTAAAAGCCATGATCTAACAAAAGGCCCTGTGCTTTACTGTATGGTGTCTACACAGTGAATTAAGAGTGCAGGACCTTGGGAATTAATATTTATAACTTAAGATAGCCTTGTAACCATGAATTTGAAAGAGCTGTTACAAGACCTCTGTTAGAGTCTGTTACTGTAAAGTAACCCTCTGTCTTAGGGTTGCTTTAGTGAATTTTTTTTAACTGCAGAAAGTTCCAGTGTATCTTCATTTTTAAAATACAGATTTTACAGTTCTAGCCTATGCTTTGAATGTGCATCTTGTAAACAACAACTGCAAAGTAGTGAAAATGGATTTTCTATAAACACATACGTAGATTTATACTTCACAATCCAGCTCCCAAATGGCTTATTTAGTGTGCTTGCCAGTACACGAAATCTGGCCTTTGGCACATTTGAGGAATGGATTCAAAAAGTGAGATTATGAATAGAAAACACCCTGTCTGCTCCTTAGTTATTCACAGTGAAGGAACTCAGGCGTACTTACTGACACAAATGACTTTACCACTAAATCATTTGAAGGAGAGTCTTTATTCTGGATAACTGTTCACAGTTCTATATACTGAAACAAGCTTGGAATCTACCTGGATGCTTTTTGCAAATAGGATGGATTGATGCTATGGTTTGCCTCCCATGTGCAACTGCATCTTAATAAATGGATTGTAATAATGTTTGCGTGAATGGCCCCAGTGTTTAAGAGTATACATTCAAAATAGTCTTGAGTTGAAAAAAGGTATGAATGAATGTGCCAAAACTGTATTTGAGAGTAAGTTGTATTCATCTGTGTAAGCACAGGCGAAGGGAAGGGGAGAGTGCTGTTGGCATAACTGCATGAGGATATTTGGGAGCACTGCAGGAGTTAATCAGTTCCAGGCTTCTTTCAGTCTTTAAAATGCCATGTCAAATCTTATAGTTCTGGTGTAGTACAAGTTATCTCAGTTTTAAAACTATGCTATGCTTAATAAAAAACTGGTTAGCTTTTTTCCAAACTGCAAGCTTATACTGGCTCATTCATTTCACTGTTCTGACAGGGTCAGATAGAGTGGAGACAGAGCTGCTTCTTTGTGCGTATGGAAAACACTGTTATTCAGGAAGCCAACATAATTTTTGCAGCTATGTTGTGTATTTTAAACATGAAAAGAGAAGTACAACCTCCTCTGGTATCAAGAGACTGTATGCAAGGGAGACTAGCAACTAAAACCAGATATACATTGCTTTCTGTTTGATTAGGAAGATAGGAAAGAAGTAGCTTTACTTCTTCATCAGACTTCTATGGCTCAAAAAGATTCAAGAGAATGTTGTGGAAAATAGCATTAAACTAAAAGGATAGACAAGGATATTTACAGTTCAATGCTAAGAGGAGAAATATATATGCTAAAGTTACACTAAAGAATAATAATCAGAAGAGAATGAATTTATGATGGGAATGCATGATTATTGTGTTATAATTTAGGATTTTTTTTTCATACTTGGAAACGAAGAAAATTCTTTCGTGTAATAAGGTACTGTTGCAGGTGTTAATCACCAGCAAAGGTTGGATTATAACTAATTGCCTTGTGTGACTGATTGGAAGAAGTCAGAATCATAAACTGAAAGGCTGAGGAGTTACAAATGCATAGGAATCTTGTTTGTTACACTTTATTCATCTAACTGTTTCAATTTATTTTAACAGTGAACGTGATACATTTGAACATGAATTGTCAGAACTCAGAAGAAAATATGAAATATTAGAGGTGTCACACAAAGCACAAGCTAAAGAAAGAAATGACTTATCAAAAGAGGTAAAGTTTTTATTTCAGTGATTGTCTATTTCTTCACGTCAGGAATTTGATTCCTTGTCTGATTAAGTCTGTCAGGATCACCTGTAGGATCATGGAATAATTTAGATTAGAATGGTTCTAAGGAGACCAGCTGGTCCTAGCCTCCCATGCAGTGCAGAGCCAGCTTAGGTCAGGTTACTTAGGACTTAGGTTTTGAATCTCCAAGGAAGGAGATTCCACAGCCTTTCTGGACAATCTGTTACAGTATTTATCCACCCTCTTTGTGAAAATGTTTTTTTTTCAAATCTACTCAGTGTTGTTGCAGGGTTTTTCTGTTGCCTCTTGTCCTGTCAGTATGCACTTCCAAGAGTCTGGCTCTTTCTATGCATCCTAAGTGGATAGGTGAAGTTATCAAGATTTTTCCCCCCACAGATTTCATTTCTGAAGGCTGAAAAAACCCATTTCTCTCAAACCCGTGTACATCATGTGCTGCAGTCCATGACCATCTTGGCAGAGATGGCATCTAGTCATATGGTCTTGCTCCAGTATGTTGATGTATGTCTATAGGTGGAATTCAGAATGGGACATGGCACATCAAGTACAGTTTCACAAGTACTGAACACAGGATAATAATAATTTTCTCGAGACTATTTTCTTCATTGTCACTAATATAGCCTAGTAGGCACTTCACCATCTTTGCTGTCAGGGCACACTTCTGTCTCATGTTTAGTTTGTTCAACTTCTGTTTACCTATCCAGTCCATATTTTGCCCATTTTCCCATAGAGATGTTATGAGAGATGGCTGAAAGCCATGTAAAAATCTGTGTTAACTGACATGAACAGCTGTGCCCCCATCCATAGAGCCAACTTACTTGTCAGTTTTGCGAGGCACATTTTGACCTTGGTAAATCCATGCTAGTTGTTTTCAGTCACCTTATCCTCCATATGCATGGGTATTGTTTGCAGGAGGATTTGTTTCCTCCTGCAGTCTAACCTTTGCAGGGACTGAGGTTAGATTCACAAACCCACAGTTCCCTGCATCATCCTTCTTGAAGGTGAATTCTGGTCATCAGGAGCCCTGCTCACTTGCTATGATCTAAACAGCTGGCCAAGCTCACAACAGCATTGGCTATCTCTTAACATTGGTCAAATGCTTTTAATTTTTCCTTAGACATTATGTGCATGCCATTTTTCTAGATCTTTAGCTTAGCCTTCCTTTGCTTCAGCCATCTGAACTCTGGCAATAAGTTCAGGATCCTAGGAGTCTCAAGGGCAAAATTTACCAGTGAAAGCTGAATGCTTATGAGTATGTTCTATCCCTCAAAAAGCACAGAACTAATTAGCTTTAGCTCTTTCCAGCCAGTAGTGACAGCAGGGCAGAGCTACTGTATGGCTTATGTTTTGTTGTATATGATTTTTTTCTAGACATCACTAGAATACATAGTTTTTCTTTGTGACTCTAGTAAAGTAATGGTTCAGTTGTACAAAGTTTCCTTCAGTTTGCCTTTACAGAGGTTAGTTCTGTGTAGTAAATAGAGAGATGCTATCCTGGACATCTTTCTGTGATACTGTGTTTTGACAAGGGGAATTCCAGTGCTGCTTCCCTTTTGAGCAGGACTGTCCTCTAGGATGATGGATCTCAGTCACTGCCATTCTGATAGCACTAGTCTTGCACAGGGGAATGTGTTTCTACTGCTCCAAGGGTGATAGGTGTGTCAGGTCAGGAGAAATGTCCCTTGCTGCTTCTCTGCTCAGTAATGCATCCATACAAGCGCACAAAATGTCTTCAATGATGGCTTCCTTACTGGGCATGTATAACTTTTGGGTCAAGGGGCTCAATGAGTAATGCATGTACAGAATGTTTCCAAGTCCATTGCCTTGGTCTGTGGGACTCTTGATGGTTTATACCAGTACAAGTCTCCATTAATAAGTGTACATTTTCACTAATTCTGCATGTAAACTGTTCTTTGGAAGGATTGCTGCGCTGAACCTCCAGGATTGATTACTCACCTTAAGTAAGCAAGTTAGGATAAAGTCATCCAAAACTAACAAGTCATAAGGTATTTTTTCCTTCATCTGATGTCAGTGTTACTTTGCAACAGCTTTTTGGGAGAGAGAAGAATCTGGAGAAACAAACTTTTTCAGTTTGGTATTGTCGTTACTGGTTTGTAGCTCAGTGCAACTTTGATGCAAAAATTAAAAGACATTTTTAAACTGTGTTTCTGTATGGGGATCTTTTCAGCAAACAAAACAATAGCAAAATAATTGGTTAACTGTTTTGAATTAATTTGTGAATTTATGTTTTAAGGTGATTTGAAAGAGGTACAGCATGAGAAGTTTGTTCTTGACTCTCTATTAGTCCATGCAGTCATCAAATGAAGGATCTTTGTGTGTTAACACTTTGGCAGCTAAACAGATGAGACCAATTACACTTGAGAGAATTCAGGGAAGATTGTGTTCCTTAATGTCTCAGTATAACATTGCAGATAAATTAGTGGCTATAACTACCACTTCAAAGATAGAAGTCCTCTGGCTAATTTTACAGCTAGCCACAGAGATTCTCTGAAACACTTGGGAGAAACAGTTTCTATTAGAAAATACTTTTTTATTTGTGTCTTTGATATTGGTCTGAAGGCTTTGTTAGGCTGCTTATTCATCAGTGCTCTAGCATTGTAAGGGGGCATCAAAATACAGGTTTGTTGTCAGCATATAACAATGGCCAAAAAAGTATTGTTGTGTACATCAAGCTTGTATTTATGCATCACATACTGCAGTGTAACAGCAATTACGTTTTTTTCATTAACTTTATGCTAAATTGATCTGAGAAGGAATCAAAGTATCGCTAATTTAGACTAAAATACCCCTTCAAACTGTGTGATTACTTGAATGCCCTGAAAAGTCTGTGATGGTTTTTGTGTATGCTCATACAGTATCACAAGTTCTGGATTGGAAGAGTATAAAATTGTGTTTACACAGTATTTATTTCAGGGAGGAAGAGTTAGAGGGGTAATAACTTCTAGATTTCTTTGTTCATGTAGAAATCCAAGATGTCTGTGTTCACTGTGGATGTACATATAACCTGTTACCATTCTTTGAACTTGACATGTGATATCCTCAGGAGCTTAAGTGGCAAAAAATATTGAAGGTGATAAAACTGTGTATTGCTGTAATGAGTAAGGAGTCGGGCCAGTCTGCACCAGTGCCACTATGATTTGTGGCTGTTCTCTGGCAATGTTCCTCTCGAATAGATCAAGACTACTGTCTCCCACCCCACTTTCTTCTTGGAATAGTGAGGGTGACTGATGTGTTGATTCGGAAGGCTGTTAGAGACTCACAAGATATTACCTCACTTAGAGTATTGAGACCTCACTTGGAGTCTTGTGTGCAGTTCTGCTGTCCTCAGCATAAAAAAGACATGCTAGTGTTGGAACAAGTCCAAAGGAGGGCCACGAGGATGATCAGGGGACTGGAGCCCCTTCCGTATGAAGATAGGATGAGAAAGTTGGGGCTGTTCAGCCTGGAGAAGAGAAGGCTGCGTGGAGACCTCATAGCAGCCTTCCCATATCTGAAGGGGGCCTACAGGGATGCCAGGGATGGACTCTTCATTAGGGACTGTAGTGAGAGGACAAGGAATAACAGGTTCAAACTTAAACAGGGGAAGTTTAGATTGGATATGAGGAAGAAATTCTTTACTGTGAGCGTGATGAGGCACTGGAATGGGTTGCCCAGGGAAGCTGTGAGTGCTCCATCGCTGGCGGTGTCCAAGGCCAGGTTGGATAGAGCCTTGGGTGGCATGGTTTAGTGGGAGGTGTCCATGCCCATGGCAGGGGGTTTGGAACTAGATGATCTTGAGGTCCTTTCCAACCCTAACTATTCTATGATTCTGGTGTTTCTGCTTTGGCATCAGTTCAGCTTTCTGTAGCAACACCACACTAAACAAAAGTCAAAACAAGACCACTGAATAGTAGTAATATTCAGTACTGTCACCATTCAGTACTTAAGTACTACTTAGATACTGAGGTAAATTAAGGGACGCTTTGCCTCTTTTTCAGGTGCCAAGTACCAGAAATAAATGATAAAAACTCATAAAATTGTAATTTTATTAAAGTCCTTTTTCAGCATAAAACTTTACCAACTTACATTAAACATAAGTGTAAATAGAGTCTTCTGGTTCAGCTAATTTCACAGAAGAGAGTTCAAATGAAATCACAAATATGTATGCATAGGTGAAATATTTATCTTGAAGTTCATGTTAAAGTGTACTTTTTAATGCCTTTTATAGATGGCAGCTATACAGCAGTCCCTCAATTTGTTGCAAAAAGATAAGGATTATCTTAACCGTCAGAACATGGAGCTTAGTGTTCGCTGTGCGCATGAGGAAGATCGCCTTGAAAGACTTCAAATTCAGCTAGAGGATGCCAAAAAAGCTAGGGAGGAAATGTATGAAAAATATGTTGCATCCAGGTAAGTTACTGTGTGTTCACTGTGATTACTAGCCAAGTTATTTAACTGTTTTCCCTTGTTTCTTGCACAAATTCTGTTTAACTAAATACAATTTCACTTACAGAAAGCTAGTTTGTATTGTGAAACCAGAAACAGAATATTTTTGTTGGGTCTTTATGTGTATCAGGAAACTTTTTTAAACCTTTCATATAAGACCATAGTAGTGAAGATGTCAGCATTGAAAATAGTGAAGATGCCAGCTTTGAAAGTTTATGGCAGCTATTCTCTTAGGTATATATAGAAATTTAAGCCCCAAGTCATCTTTATTAAAAACAGTATTTGAAAGACGAGGTTATTGCAGAATGAAATACTTTTAATTTTCACAGATATTTAAAATAGGACATAGTGTGTTGTGTATCAGCTGGTAGAGCTATCAGTCTTTCATATCTCAAGTTTGAATACAGTTTGAATAAATCTAGCATTGAGAAATAGATTGATCATAGTATGTTGGCCATGTTGGTAAACAGCGTCAAATCCTTATGCTATTTGAATTGGTATAGATATATGCGTATGGGATGCTGAACAGAAAGCTTTATGCTGTTCAATTACATATCTTGCTACCTATGTAATGCTATACTACAAAATTTTGTTTCTCAAGTTATAAGGGACCCATAAGGGAGCCTTGAGTCCTGCTTTCTGCTTCTCAAAGTACGGCTTGAAACTAAATCATATGACTAAGAGCATGGTCCAGTTTCAAACCACATTTAGATTTTTCTTGTTAGAAATTCAAGGTTATCCAGTTCATATGCTTTCCCTACATCTAGATGCCAAAAATATTGCAATATATATCCCAAAATAACATCAAATATTTGCCTGTGTGTACTTCATTAATGAACATAAACCCCTTTTTTGGTTGGTAGTGTCCTTAAAAAAAACCACCCGTGCATTGAATTAATAGCCTTAGGTTCAGCTTCTCTTCAGCTGCTTCCTTCTCTTTGAATCAATAAGATGGAACTACAAACACCATTTATAAATCTTGTGTTCTTGTATAACTAAGATGAGGTGTACTAATATGACTTTCCAGTAATACAACTAAAAGACAAATTGTTATCCAGATGGAAATAGAAGAACACTCTACTGAAATTATCAACTATGGAGTTCCAGCCCATATCAGAAGTGCTTTTAATACTATTTTTCCTTTCAGCACAGTCACTTAATCTTTTTTTATTTGCTTTAAATGTGTATGTCTCAGAGCTGTGTTCACCTGGAACTTCTGCAGTTTAAATAAATTTTTATGACTTGCGTTTAAATGGGGTCTAAAAAATCATGTAGGTCTTAACCGTATTCCTCTAGAAATGTGCTTGCAAGCAGTGACTTTTGTAGCTAAATTTGTTTCTGGAAAACCACTGTGAAATCCTTATCCTGTAATAATGAAGTAGATACACTTTTACAGAGCTGTCTCCATTTGAGTAAACTAGAAAGAGACATATGTAGGTTGCCTCTATCACAGTTTGGGTTACTGTGCAAGCCTCCTTCTCTGTCCTCTGGAACATCAGAAGTCTCTTGGCCTCTGCATTTCGATGCTAGCTAAAGAGAAATTCTGTGACTTGTACTTTGAATTTAGAGATCACAATATTGCCATTGGGATTTTGTACTACTACCAAATCTCTCTCTTGATGTCATTGGTATTGGTGACTGTCTTCATGATGCTAATTTTCATAGGACAGTTATTAACTGTAATGAATAATGTAGGTTTGTCTGCTGTCCTCTAGTGACCATTATTGTCTTTTGCAAGGGCAATATAGCATAGCAGAGAAGACAGTGGAGGGCACTGAGCAGTGTTTGTAGTACTGTCTGCAGCTTGGGCAGCCTAAGTTTCATTCAAGATTCTGATGCTGACAAGCCTTGAATAAGTCATTTCATAATGTAAAGATCTGATGTAAAATGCAAAAATGTTAATGTAAGTTTTCTCTTGTAAAATGGAGATAATAGTATCCTTTTGTCAAGTGCTCTAAATCCTGCATGTGATCTGCAATATTGCAGAAGCTGTCCCTTCTTTACATTTTCCCACACACATGTAAGCAGTTTATGCATGTCTTCTGAGGCTACATCCCATAGTGGGAATTTCTGTATAATTAGCAATTTAAACCATCCATCTCTCAGGTGAAATAGATACAGAATTAGGTTTCGTATAGAGAGGTCTACAGACTCATGTTTATTTGTTAGGTAAATTAAAGAGGGAGAGAGTAGAGCAGGAGAAAACTGTAACAACTGATGGACATTCTACAGTACTCAGCGCTACATGGAAGTGACATCAGTTTGGGGAATAAGCTTTTATTTGCTGCTGCTTGAAGAATTTGAGGCTTTTTTAATGCTCACTTCACATCTGGATTGCTTTTCAATGCTGAAGTTCAGGAATAGATTATGACAACAAACCCAAGTACATATTTTTAGGTATAAAAATAATTCACCTTCTGGTCTCCATCAGAATGCTGACATTCGGGTACTCTAGTTAGAAAATTACAGAATTTAGAAATTTAGGACTTGAGGAATTAACCAGTCAAAATTTAAAAGAGACGCACTTAGAATAGTTTGAGATTGTAGCAAGATCATAGAATCATAGAACAGTTACAGTTGGAAAGGACCTCAAGATCATCTAGTTCGACACCCCCTGCCATGGGCAGGGACACCTCACATCAAACCATGCCACCCAAGGCTATGTCCAACCTGGCCTTGAACACCACCAGGGATGGAGCATTCACAACTTCCCTGGGC
>JANRGW010004127.1:0-17085 GCA_024733675.1 Psilopsiagon aymara | reverse complement strand
ACACTGTTCCCAAGCCGAAAGTCAAAAAACACAGCTCCACACCAGCTACCAAGAAGGAGAAAAACAACTGCTACTGCTGAACCCATGACAGTTTCATAGAATCATAGAATAGTTAGGGTTGGAAAGGACCTTAAGATCATCCAGTTCCAAACCCCCCTGGCATGGTCCATTATTCATATTCTCACAATTCAATGAAGAATCTATGATTAGTATAATTTCTCAATTAGATTCTCCAGTATATCATCCACAAGGCACTGGAGAGAAGATTTGAAGAGCCAAGAGGAAAACTGACTGAAATCCCTGAATTAATATTAATAAAATATAAACCTATAGCAGCATCTGCCTCCTCTGTCTCTCATTTTCTGTTAGAGATATACCTGAGCAGTCCCAAGGGTTGAAATAGGTGGAGCTGGCTCCTCTGGCTTCCCTGACAGCAGATTATTTTGCACTCATTGCAGCATCTGATGTTTTTAAAACTGGCAGGTTGTGTTAAGAAACAGATGGGTATTTTATGCCTCCAGTTTGCTTTCACTAGAGTGCAACTCACTGTATTATTTTCCAAACTGGAAATGATGATTGACTATGGCCAGGGAAAGAGCAGATTTGGGAGAGTCTCAGAAGTGCCATGAGTTCAGCAGCAAAAAGCAATGAGCAGCCTTAAAAGATAATAGACAGAAATGGCCGTGGAATATCAGTTGCACAATTGCCATCTATTAGAGGAACCCTGATAAGGAAAACTGCTTAGAAAGCACTTTGAAATCTTCCACTGGTAGCACAAACTGTTATTACCATTATAATTTCCCTCCCTCCTGCAAGTTGTATGGCTTAGTCACCAAAAGTCAAAATGACTCACTGAATGGGCATGTGTTCGTGCCTGATCATAGGCACAGAGAAACTTCAGAAGATCCCTGGTTTTACCAAGGAAACTGAGGAAGGAATTGGTCTGCTGGTGCTGCTGTGCTTGCAGCACCCCTCACAGACCCCTGGAGCAAAGTGAGGGGGCTCAAAAACTCCTCTGGCAAAGCTTTGTGGCTTCGTTTCCATCATTGCATGTCCCTGAGGGCTGAACCAACGTACTCAAAAGAGAGGAAACCCAGAGTGGGGCCTCTCCCAGGACAAGCCCTCAGCATTTATGCCAAGCTGAGCTACTCAGACCCAGATGGTCTCATTTTGATTACAGGCATTTGACTCAGCAAGGAGAACCCTCAGAGGATGCCTCAGCCAGCCTGTGACAAATGAATGCTAGAAATAGGCTCAAATAATTCTTTCCCTGTCTCTCCCAATCCTCTCATTGTCATTTTTCCCTGTGTAACAGGCACCCTGCACTACTGTCCATGCACAGCCACTTCTATGCCACCTTGGGTGCAATCCTTATTCAAGGGCAGCATAGTTCCCACTGGGAAAAGCAGGTTGGGATGTGCTAGCTTAAGGCAAGGTATAGGTGACCTGAAGGAATTAACTGGCTAGGAGATATCTTGGGAAACAATGAGGGAGCTCGTGCTGAGAGGTAACTCAGGTCCAGCAACTGTACCCAGGAGGGCAAACAAATGAGACTTTCTTTGGCATTGGCAAGTGTACCCCTTGGCAGTTGTTAGGCAGAGCTGGCCAAATACTCTGTGTGAAAGCATTAATAAAATATGTTCTGGTATTCCTAGCAAGATGTCAGCAACTTATTGTTCTTTAAATGCTGCAATAACATTTATGCATGAGGAGCCCACCACTGAATGGAGGTTTCACCCTTGGTCTAACTTATCCTTGCTCTGAGTTCCCTGATAAAAGAGGACATACAGCAGGCATTAATTGATCCTGGCATTTCCAAGTGCTTTGGACATGAATGCAATTGCTTTCTTTGACAGGAGGCGGAGTATGACTTACATAAGAACAAGGAAAGGACATACCCTCTTGCAAACTAATAAGTACATTGTGTGCCAAGACAAAGGCTGCAGGAAGAGGAGGCAGCAAACATAGCTGGGATCTTCAAACAGTGTCCTTGGCCATGCTTCTAACATGCCCTTGACCATGCTTTCACATGCACATATAAACTGAACACAACAGAAGAAATCTGCAGCTGCAAGGCTGAGTGAAGCACGATGCTTCAGGAGCAGAGTGCCGCCCTGGCAGTGCTGTGCAGAGGGCACCCTAGTAGGGTAGGTTGGAGGAGCCTGTGCCTTGTGGTCTGTCTGGGTGTGTGGAACATATGGGAGTTCAAGCTCACCTTCAGCAGTGCATAGTGAGCTCTGCTTCCATCCCCATAAGCAGATAGAGACTGGGAGGGAAAGGGAACATTGAAGCTTCTCTGCAGGAGAAGGAAGGGAGGATGCACAGTCCCTTGGGTGGAAATGAGCTTTTCTGCAGGATTCTCACATCTTCTTGCAGATTCAGAAAACTGACCACCATCTGCACTTTTTTTGCATGAGAGAATTAATCACAACAACAGAATAAGCAGAAGACACCTTACTTTGCATTTTTCAAAGTAGGAATGACATGCCAAAAATATGCACGTGAATAACTATTCGAGAAAAAATACAGGAAGCTTTGCCAATGCTACACATCAGGAAGCACTTTAATCCACATGACCAAAAAACATTGCATTCATCAGTGCTTTCATGATAACAGGCTTTCCTATGCTTGAACAGGTAAAATACATTGTTACCTCTACAAAAGGATTGGTGACAGCTCTTTTGCACTGTATTTCCTGCACTTCATCTGACAGATCGTTTCCCACAAAGGTGCTTCAGCTGATCCAGGCATTTATACAAACATATGAGATGATAATAATTCAGTATTGCAAACTGAATTTTGCCTTCCACGATTACCTATATTGTTTGAAAATTAAATGAGTTTGTACACTGTGCTGCGTTATGGCTCTTCAAACCCAAAGCTGATGTAAACCTTCATTAACTTTCCTTTAAATAACAGAAGATAAAACTGCCACCTAGAAGTAATACCTGTCTTTTTCCTCACTTGACCATCTAGCTTTTGAAAGAAAATACAATTAACTAGCAATTGAAATATTAAAGCTTTAAAAAACATGAAATGAAAGAAGGATATGAAACAAAAATCCTTGCAGATACTTCTCAAAAGCAGATGCACATGTAGAGCCCTGTGTGGGGCAATGTGTTTTGAATGAAGTTTGCAATGTAATATACTTCTAGGTCACATCTGTACCAACCAAAATGGTTAACCAAAAAGTTTTCCTAATCTAAAAAGCCCTGTGTTTGGGACATCAGTGTTCTCATGAAGAAGAGAGTACATCCTGAGTGAGGACTCATAAAGATGACTACCAGATAGAAACCTTTCCCAGGTTTGGTTGCTTGCAGGCTTCACAAGCAGAGAAGCAGGGAACAGCAGCAGCTGTGGACACTGTCCTGTTTCCACCAAGCCCAGGAAATGGTTGCAGCAGGGTGGGTTCACATGTGGTGTCACTGGCTGCACAGGGCATCTGATCCCCAGATGGGATGAGCACATTTTGATTACCAGAGGCAGGGAGTCCTCAGGGAGGGACAGTATGTCACTGTGGGGACCCCATAAAGTATGTTTAAAGTACATTTCTGGCAAATGCCATCACTACCATTACCAATGTGGTGAAACCTGCAGAAGAGGCCTGGGAGACCTTCCTTGGTGAAGAGGAGCCTCGCAAGAGACCTGTGGTGGGTCTGATGAGACCCAAGAGAAGCAGTTTTCCATTTGTCAGTCTTCCAAAACTGAATTCAGGGAAAACAGCTTAAAAATTTTCATTACAGACCATCAGAAAGTTGCACAGACTTTTCTACACTGGTGCAGGAAGGATGAATGTAAGCAACAGTGATTTTTTTTCCTCTTTCAGCCTTTGCCATCATAATGAAACTACAAAAAGTACCTTTTCTGCTGAACAGCTTCTTACTTAGGGTGATTTAGTGTTATTGCATGAGGCACCTGGAGATAGTAATTAGAGCCCAAAGGCAGATATACACTTATATACCCTGTTCAAGGCCATAATTAACTAAATGAACCAAATCCTGATTTGGCAGAAGGCAGGGAAGCTTTTCATGACACTTCTGTGACTTTATAGTGAGCATGGTGGCCCCCAGCAGCATCCCCAGCTGTAGTTTATTGGCTCCACTGTCAGACATGGTGTGGGGTGAGGAAGGACTGCCAGCAGGGAATGATGGGAAGCTCGATTCCTGTTACTTGCCAAATTTCCCAAGTCTGAAGGCAGGACTGTCTGCAGAGGGGCACCCATCCAGGGTACAAAGGCAAGCAGAGGAAGAAAAGCAGAGGGGGATGGCAGCAGCACTTACTACAATGAGAAGCAAAGTGTCACACCTCCCTAGGGTGCTGGCAGGGGGATAGGTCTGCTGAGTACAAGGGGCTGGGATGTGCTTTCCCCTGGCTTAGGAAGGGGGGCACAACTGTCCCTGGTGGGCAGCTCCCCGCTGCCCCTTCTCCCCCTGCTCTGGGGAGGGCTTCGCTGGGGAGTAGCACTTTGCTAGAAAATGCCACTTTTCTACTGGGTTTATTCTGCTGAGGAGGAAGAGAGTGTGTGTGGTCTCCTGGCTTACGAAATGCTCAGCGTTTTATTGCTCCTTAGCTTTAGCATAACTGAATTGCAGCAGTTTGTCTGCTGGCTGGGCAAAGCGTGCCTCAACTTGCAAAAAGGAAATTATCACTGAGGGTTTTGAGCTAAGACCATTTCTTGGGATAAAACTGAAACGTTTTGACACATTTAGCTAATTTTTGCTGTAATCCACAGTGGAAAAGAACCCCCTCATGTTTACCCATGAGCAGCTAATATCCACTACCACTACTATTTCTTCCTCCTCAGATAGGACTGAATCCTCTCTCCCTAAAATTTTGCCACTGGCACCAGGAGTGCCACATAAGAGGCCAGGAATCCCTGAGGATTTCGGCACACATTTATTCACACTCATGAAACATCAACTTTCCCTAGTGGGGACAAGCCCTCAGCTAGACTGAAGCATTCATGAGCAGTAGGTCTGGAGGGAACACAAAGAGCTTTGTTTTGATAAGCCACTGCAGCTGGACTGCCTGAGCTGTGCCGAGCATTAATTGGTTTAATTTATTTCTTTATTTTAGGAAGTGCTAATGAAGTTCACATAAAAACTATAGCAGTGAACTATCTTCACCAGGCAAATCCATTAAGCATTCAGAGTGGTTTAAAGGTATGAAACTAACATCACTGACAGAATACAACCCAAAGAGCAGGCTGCATTTTCATCTTTAAGGTATTGATTGTGGCTGTTACTGTTCTTAGAGAAACAGTCAGATGCCAGTAAAAAGCCACACATTACAGTTGTATAATTGAACTATCAAAATGATACTAAAAAAAAAGAACTTGTCATTTACCAATAAAACACCAGTACTTTAAAGTAATAAAAGAAATAATAAGCAACATGCAAATCTAAACCTACCCATTTCAGGGAACCACATTTGAACAGCAAGGGAAAGGTCATGCAGTTATACACAGTCTGTTCCTTGTGGAAATTTATTATAGCTGGAAAAGAAACTACAATCATACCTCACTATGTGGCATGGGGAAAGACTCTTCAGCTGCTCCATGAAGGGTGAATAAGCTTATGCTTTCTGTAAACCTTTGAGGTCCATCTTAAGTACAGTACTATCATGAGTGTACATTCCACGTGAAGTATGTCTATGTCTACCTTATGGCTCCTGAGGGTTTCTGCTGCAAGTCACAAGCTCATGCTACCCGTGCTTTTCTGGGAAAGAGTTAGAGTCTGGATCCTGAGGCCGCCCCACTAAGACAGTGAGCTCCTGCACACAGAGGGGCCTATCTCCTGACAAGTAGTTTAATGCCACCATTACAGGTTGGAGTTTCCTGAAGGATCCAGCAGCTTTATCCAACAAATTACAATCTGCTAACCAATCAGAGAGCACTTTCAGCCAGACAAGTGTCACACAAACTCTTTGCAGTGGGGTTAACAGTAAGATCCCCGCAGCATTCAGGCTACAATTGAACATTAGGAGGGAATACTGAATACTTAGAGGAAAGTAATTATTTCAATTAACCAACAGAGGTGTCATCGTGGTGGGTTAGGGTCTGCCTGAAGCTGCAAAATGTCTTTCAAATATCTGCTCTTTGCCAATTTGAAATTCCTTCTGAGCCAATCCATGCTAATTTTTTGACATCTGGCTCCACTAAACAGGTCTCTGGGCGCAAGCATATGCTGGCTGATTTGGCTTTACTGCCTCCAGAAAGAGAGAGCAAACCAAATTAAGTGGCTTTACTCTGGACTTGCCTTTTTGCAGGTGACAATAGAAAGGGCTGCTCTGGAAGAGCCAAAGGTTAATGTCTTCATTGCAAAGCTGGAGAGAAGATTCCGGGAGGCAGGGCACTACAATGAGACCTGCATCTAGCCTGGACCAGTCTGCTCACCAACAGATTTTCCTATTGCATCTACAGTCCCCTAAGTCAGCTCTCAGCCAGTGAAAGTGCAGCATTCAGCTACTCCAGCAGTACCCCAAGAGCTGAATACCAGACTCTCATAGCTTTATCAATACAGCTCTTTCAGTTTTCCTTCCTCTGTGCCAATGAGGTATTCAGGCTTTACCTGGAAATAGTTGCCTTTAACACTCAAGGTTGCTTTTGATACTGATCTTTGAGCTACTGGCTCTTTCTACCACTTCCCTAATTCGGGGGAATTACTCATGCATATCATGATCAGCTCCTAGAGACCTGTCCAGACACAGGCAAAGTATTCATGGCTTATCTTGGGTTGAGGGGTTATCTTAACTATTCAAAGCACTTCCTTGTTACAACTTTCGTAAGTCTGATTCTGTATGCTACTAATTACATTTCAGTTGCACATACTCTTACTAACTATGTACCATTAAACAATCTCTACCATTACTTTGGCTTTTCATAGAGATTACACGTGACACATAGATATTACAGGTGATAGATATTGTCAAAGGGCTTTTAGTCCAAGCAGCTTCCACTCCACCCTACCAAAGCACAGGACACTCCGGTGTCATGCTGACTGCTTCAGAGATGAGGAGATGATACCCATGAGAGCCGCAAGTCTGACGTCTGCAAACACTGATCTTCTGCTTTGATAGCTGCTCTGCGGCTGCTGAGACTGGTGCTGCCTGACCAAATTCAAACCAGAAAGGAAATAATTTTTCTCCTCTGCTCAAAAGTTACAAGAAAATTTAGCTTGTAACAGATTTTTTAGCATAATCAAATGCTAATCATAAATAGAAGCCCAAGTACATGAGCCTAATTATTCTACAGGGATATTTCTCCAAGATTATGAAGTGCAAAAAGCAGTCATGCTGCTTAGCTCCAATTCTAAGCTAAACTACTTCAGCAAATACTGCTTCATGATCCTAAATCTGCTAACATATTTATATTGTTTACAGTGTGATTTCCTATGTCCTTTCTAACCAAGCTGAGAAAACTGACACACACAGACCCAGAAAAAGACTTTTAGATTTTGCATTTAAAATGTGAGGATACTGAGACAATAAAGAAGAGTTTAAGTTTGTGAGACATTTTGTTGTCAAGTTACTTTCAGAAGTTTGTCTCTGAAACTTCGGGTTACTGAAATTAAACTATTTGGGGCTGCTGCAAAGACACGAGGGACAGGGAGGGCATCCTTGCAGCAGAGGAACAAGAGGGCTGTGCTGCTTGACTGTACTGCTGCATTCCAAGCAGCAACAGGCACCCTGCACTAACCCAACTGCCAGCTTTGGGTCCCTTTAGTCGTGTTCCACTAGAAGGTGTAGCTTTTGTCAAGTCACTTGCTTTGGCATTTTAGGCCATTCCCATGATGTCTGGAGACCAAGACTAGCTTCAGAGCAGGTGAAGCCAGCAGGCATGTGCCAGGGCACCAAGACCACCACCTGGCTGCTGGCCCCACTTCAGGCTCTGCCTCTCCACAGACCATGGGCACCACTTATGTAGAGCTATACCTGTTATAACTGTAATATTAACAACAATGGCAAACATGCATTAGATTTGGGCTGCGAAGGTCCAAGGAGTATCAGTCTTGATAGGACATAGGCTAGAATGCCACTTCTTCGATGGTCCTCTAAGATCTCTACTAGTAATAACTCAGTTTAACATCTATGTATAGGTTGTCTGTGAAATCTGCTGGTGACCATATATTTTGTTAACTCAATCCAAAATTAAACTTTTGCTTTACTTGGCATTTATTTTTACCATTCTCATTTCCTTTTCCATATATAAGGTGTAGCTTTAACCTAGGGGTTCATACTTTCAAAAAGCTGTCGTGTACATCCTAGGAGCTCTGACAAGGGAAGCTGAATTGATTTGATGTATATTCAGGAGTCAAATACATAAGAGGAAGAAGTATTTGGCTCCTGAATACCCCAGCTTTTCAAGTATTGCATGATGTGGTCTTCCCACTTGACAGGCCCGACTGGCAGGCAGAGTGGTTGGGCCACTTGCGTGACATAGGCATAAGCTAAAACTGTTAGGCAGAAGTGCAGTACTTTGAGCAGCAAAGTCACAAAAAGAGATAAATCCCCCCAGAGAAAAAGGAACAAACACAGTTTATTTGTCTGCAACTTCACTTACTCGTAACTATGCAGTGCTATCACATAAGACTTCTTCTCATTTTAAACTTATTAAAAAACTTTCACGGTCTGTAAAATTTTCAGCACTTCAGACAGAACCTGGGCTGTGTCATCTTCATTTTGATCATCTTCAGAAGCTGGCTGAGTCACTGAGATGGCAATCTAAAAGGAAACTGCTGTTAAAAGATGTGTAGGTATGACGCTAAGGGACATGGTTTAGTGGTGGACTTAGCTGTGCTACGTTTATGGTTATCTTAAAGGTGTTTTCCAACCTAAACAATTCTATGATTCTTTGAGGCACTGCATCCCATACAAGTATTTATGTAACTTCTTGAGGGATCTCAGAAGGAAAGATGATATTCCAAATATAAAAATAGAACAAACAGGGAGCCTCTCTACAGTACTTCAAGCACACGCAAAGAAGCAAAGGATTCTTAAAGCCCACATCAAGAAAATTCTGGCATTATGGTGAAAAATAAAATAAAAAGAGATAAAATCTAGAAGCCAGAACAAGAAAGAAAAAAAAAAAAATCAAACCCAAACCCACAAACCTCCTTGTACGCACTAAAAAAAAGGAGAAAAAAAAGCAGGCACTTGAGATCAACATTCTAATCAAACCTGTCTGATGATCACATTTGCTGCCTGCTGACACTGGCCCTTTTATGAATCATCAATTGCAAAATTTGAGATTGATTTTAAAAATAAGCTGCAAACCTTATTCCCCCTCCCCCTCCCCGCCTTCTGCTTTCCTCATGGAAATGCTTGGTTTTTGAACATGATAACTGACACAGGTAAACTGAAAGATTCCCTTACACAGTGATTTATTTCGATATGTATTAATTACTCTAAAACTATTCCCTTGTCAGCTCAAGAGTAGTGTGTGCAGGTTACAAAATGAAATTCATCCATGAAATATCCCTGCCACTCACTGACTGTGAGTCTGTCAAAGACATTACCCATGAAAACAAAAATAAGGTAGAGCTGCGCCAAGTTACTGCTTATTTCCACAACAGCTATGGGCCAAAAAACCAAAAAAGGTATGTATTGCCAATGTGAAACACTTCTGAAAAAGTTAATCCTAAAGGGACAATGGAAGCAACAACACTGCTTGATAACAGCCAAAGACTCCTAATGAGACCCTCTGACTTCATAGAACCCCTGTGCTGATCATAAAATTAGTCATTCAGAACTGGACCAAAGCCATAGACTCAAGCATCTGATTGAACAAAAGCAGATATAAGGAAGGTTACAAAAGCAGAACAAGATACTCTCCCAGAATACTCTTTCATCCTAGGAGCTGCACTAGACCGTCATTTTCTGAGCCAGAGGTGTATCTTTAATCTCAGCATTAAAGAGGCTTTTGTGTTTTGTTGGTTGTAGGCTGTTCAGGATTATTTTTTTTATTTATTTCCATGAATTTGTCTAATCAGTTTTTCAATCAATGTAAATTTTTAGTACCCAGAATATCCCCAGGCCTGGGTCCTACAACTGAGCTGCTGCCTGGTGATTTCCTTGGATGCACCCTCTTATTTTAGAACAAATCCTTCCTTATTGATCTCCATCCCTTACATGACTTTATAGCTCTCTTTCATATCTCTGAGTCAATTTTTTTCATAGCCAGAGTCCTTGGATGTTTTACTTTTTTGTACTGAGCCTATTTCATACACAATTGTCCTTGTCACTCTACTACACTCATTTTTTTTGTCTCATTTTATATACATATGTAGTGATATGAGGGCTAAAAATGTCTACCGTATTCAGGATATTGTAGCTTAATATTATTTTATGGGTTGTTCTCCTTTACTTCCCTATTAATTTGCTTCAAGCTGACTATCATTCAGCACTATGCTGACATTTCTACAGAACTTGCTGTTATAACTTCAGAATTTTGTAGTAGATAATAGCTTTTTCAGAGTCTGTAATTGCATATATCAACTAGGATTTCTCTTGTGAATTCTTCATATATTCACATAGTCTCTTCCCCCACCCTGCCATGTTACTCAGTATCACAAGACATTATAGCAACTCTTCATACTTTGCTAGCTTTTGCTTTTTACACCGGGAAGAGCTCACAACAGGAACTGGACTGTCACTTCATTTTCCAGCCCTTTTCCATTCATTTGTGAATGTAATGAAGAGCAGGGCTCCTCAGATAAGTCCCTGTGGGACCCCAGTGGTAAGTTCCCTCTGGTGAGAAAAGTTAACTACTTATTCTTTTAATCAGTTGCATATCCAAGTCAGCACTGTCCATCTTATCTCAATCTTACTTTCTTTAAGAACTTTTGGTGAATGATCTTGTCAAGTGCCTTTCAGGAATCCAAGGAGACCATATCAGCTGTATCTCCTGTATCAAAGTGCTTGTTTATTCCTTCAGAGAAATCTGATTAATTTATGAGAAGTTAATTCCCTTCACAAAACCGTGAATAATCTTGCCAAATGTATCATTTCTGACTACATATCCAGTACTTCTGCTGTTTTATGAATGACCAAAACCAGTCTGTTATCTTCCAAAATCCCTGCAACTACTTTCAGCAAAGGGCATCATCGTTTGCTGTATTTCCATTCCTCTGGTATCCAGGTTATTGGTTGTAGGTGAGAGAGGAGTGGCTGTGTACAATTAGTAGGTTTTTTCACATTTGCATCTCTTTAGAGCTCTCAGGTGAAAAATGTGGTCGTGCTGGTAACAATATTAACTCTCCATGCAGTGGCCAAATAGGGCAATCTGTCTTTTCATGGCTTTGCCATTGCCAAGGCTTAGACCTCCAAAACAGCTTAGGTTTAAGACATTCTGAAGTAATTCTTTATTCCTACGAAAGTAACTGAAATGAGAGTTGTGAAGAGGCCATAAGAGTAAAAAAAAATCTAACATGTCACTGGAAGACTGCATTAGAATGCTCCTTTGAAAGGCTGGATATTTTAAACTTCCTTATTTAGCTTCCCATGACATTCCTTGAAAAGCTTTGTGGATCAGCAGAAGAGAAAAGCAAGAACCTCTGTTCACAACAGCCTCTTTTCCAGTTCAGTTGTGTTTCTTTTCTGTCTATACTCTCTTGGTTCAAAAGGAATGAAAAAATAAAAGTTCATGGTGCATAGGCATGTGTTTTGTAAGTAGGATGAGCCCTCATGAAATAAATTTTCTGTAACAAAGGCTTTTAGACACTGGGACTTTTTATACATTGCTCACGTATAATTTAGTAATGAGTAGTTACTGATGTAGCTAGGCAGTTGTGGACTCAATTATCCAATTACTGCAACTGCCTGCACAAACAGAGTAATTGTATAGTGAACATGCTCATGT
The DNA here is from genome assembly GCA_024733675.1 of Psilopsiagon aymara. Taxonomy (NCBI): domain Eukaryota; kingdom Metazoa; phylum Chordata; class Aves; order Psittaciformes; family Psittacidae; genus Psilopsiagon; species Psilopsiagon aymara. The sequence goes on along the minus strand of JANRGW010004127.1, from coordinate 5,228 downwards.
ACTTGGCAGTCATGCTTTCGTAATCCTGACATTACCCTTTCAGTGCTGTGCCAGAGTAGAGATGGTTCAACTTGTTTATTATCACCTCTGTCCTTAGGGAAGTTTTAGTGCATGTTCTAGGGAGAACACATTCTGTTTTTTCACAGAAGGCAGCTAACGGTGGAGCTGTCTCAAGATACCTGGCAAGCAAGAGCACTAATTCTCTCAAATTCAGATAACACTTAAGTTAAATTTGCTGGCTTCTCTGAGCTTCCCATTCTCAAAGTTCTCTTTTATGACAAGATAATTCTATTCCTTACAGATGGCAAAAGTCATAGCAGCCTCACTATCCAGAAATTTGCATACAACAGAAATAAATCCACAGTGAAAACTGATTTTCCTCATGGCCTAAATGGAATAACAAAGCTTAGTGCATGCCACAAAATACAAATCCAGATCTAACACAACAAATTTCAGTATTCTTCCTGTTATTCCTCTTGACTCTTGGGTTTAGTGTGAGAAGACAGAGGTACATCTGTCAAGTCTGTGCAACAGCAGTATAAAGAATTAAGCAAACTTTTCTTTAAGACTCAAGTTCATGTGAAAAGCTAAATAAGAGTAAATTGTATGGGCAGTTGCAAATAAATTGGATCAAAATTCCATGCCAAGGGGAGTGGGGTACATATTCTTTCACAAACTGAAGCAATGCATTTCCCTTCACACTTGTATTTCTGACTGCGAATTGCTGTGTAGGAAGTCTAATGGCTTGAGACAATTACTGAATAAAATGACACTGCAGGAAAAGAGATACTCTTCGTGGGTTGTAGCAAAGGGAAAATTACAGATTGTTCTAAATTGCTTGCATAGAGCATACCTTGTAAGTATAAAATCTATGAGGCTTTTTTGCCTGGATACAGCTATATTCTTGCAGTGTTAATCTTTTATTCTGTTAATCTCCTGGATTTCCACAGTGCATAGCTCTCTTCCATTTGTCCCTTATCCTAAAAAGTAGTTGATCAGACTCCAGGACCATGTTTATCTTGCTGGAGGCTCTTAAGACCAGCTGTCAAAGCCACAGCCAGTTCCCAGCACACGTGCGTAGCTTATCAGCATGCACATGTAACAACATATGCCTTCCAGAAGACAATGATACTAATCTTAACCTAGAATCAGGTTTTGCTTGGTAGAATAACACATGGATAGCCAGATTAAACCATAACCAAATACTATGATATTTCAATAAATGCAGGCCTATTTTGGGTTTTGTAGACTACTAGCACAGCAGCTGCTTGTAATGTAAGCTCCAGTTTATCTACACCTCCCAGTACTTAGACGTTTGGATACTCCTTTTGAATTTAGTCCCATCTCTATTTTTAAAAGCTCATTTATTGAATAAGTGCAACTGAAACACCAAGAAATCTCTAGGCTTTGAATGGATGGATTAGATTAAAGTGTTGGGCATAAGACACAAATATTTTATTCAATTAAACAACTTCCGCTGCACATCAGTGCTTTCAACACTGTCATATTTAGAATCTGTTTAGCTGCAACATTATTAGAAACAGTAGTTAAGCATTACTTCTGAAAGAAAAGCAAAATAATGTTACCAATTTGTGAGCCAGAAATGTCTACCTCCTACTGAATGAGAACTGTCAAATAATAAAGAGCCCTTTGAAATCTATAAAAAGACTCATGTAGCTATGTTCAACAAACCTTTGTAATTCCCAACAAATTCAAAAAATAAACTCAATAAACAACAAATTGCTAAGTACAGGTCAGAGATGAGAATATTTAAAGCCAGGAACAATTACCAGGGTTGAGAAACTATGCATTAGGGTCAAGATAGATTGTTAAGGATAAGCTTTATTCCCTTAAACTCCCAAACATGCTGCTTCCCCTGAGAGGCTGCAACAGTCCCAGAAGGGAACCACAAAGGCTTTTCTGCACAAATGTCTTTAGGAAGAGAAAGTGTTATCAGGCCTGACAAGGCTGAACTAGCTTATTGGGAAACTGAAACAACCATCTGCTGGAAGGGAAGTTCAAACCCAATGCGGCGATGTCTTCTGAAACTGGGAAGTAGAAAAAGAGCAGCAACAAACTGCTGATACTTGAGCCACTGGTAACAGCACTGCCTCACGATGAACAGGGAGCTTATTAGAAGTTAATGTCTTGGAAAGAAGCAAGGCAAGAAAAGCTTTCTCTTTTCTGAAGCATAGGTGGCTTTAGCTGGATTTGAACACGAGGATGTGCTCTCTGCCTGTGCATAATTTTTACTGTTGATTTTGAAATTTAAGTCAATGCACAACTCTTGAGCAGCAGGTCAGATTTTTTTTTACTTGCTTTTGAATTACTAAGTTCTAGACTATGGAGGTGTTAGCATCATTAATAATGGGTATCCCTTTCTTTAGAGAAAGGAAATGGAGTTGGAAGCTCACGAGAGAGGTAATTTTGAAACTCACTGTCTCCACACTTAATCTATTAAACTATTGCAGGAAGAGAGACAAGATTGTAGCAACATCTCTCCTTTCTGGATAGCACTCTCTGATGTGCAAGCCAGAGAATATGGGCAAGAGAAGAAATGGGAGATGGGGAAGAAAATGTTGAACAGATTTTGAAAATAATCCAAGTATTGTCTTAAATGACAGTAATCCTTAACGATGAATGCAGAAGCTGCAAGTAGATGGGACTTTCGGGTCAAGAATTCTTTTTACTAATCAGAAAGAGAAATTCTGTGCAAGCAAGCTAAAGGAGAATAATAGTATTAGTCATTCATCATGCTCTCAGATTAACTCCTTTCAAAACACTGATTACGGCTCTAAGGACAGCCCAAAACTGGAATTTATAAAACAGATGAGAAAGTGGCATTTTAACAGTTCACTTTCAGATCTTAGCCACTGTCTTTGTACATAATAAAAAGCTGCTTTTACAAGCTCATGAAATTCCACTGTATATAGTTATTGATGTTATATAGTGAACTTTCGCCATAAAACATACCAGGCTTCAGCCAGAGCTACTGCCTAGGACTGAAAGCTATGCAGTGTATGGCAGCACAACAAACAGCCCTGACCACTGCACACCTCTGTGAAATGTCTCTGGCTTTTAAATCTCATCAGGCATCTGCATATAGAGGTCAGGTTGAAATGTCATTTGGAGTATGGGCCTCTTCTTGCCTTGTCTGCTGTGTTTGGCCTCCCGGTTGACACAGAACAAGTGGAAGAAGAAAAGGCCAGTTCTTGCATGGAGCACAGGGTGAACAGAAACAACAAAGCCACTTTCATGTGTCACTCTTGGACACCCTTGGCTCTTATCCAGGGCAAACCAGTTTAGCCCTGAATACCAAAGGTCACTGACAACTAAGCAGTAAATTAAGTCATGAGAAGATGCTGAGCCTCTGGAAAAGACGCCTCAAGAGAATAACAATGGAAGACCCATTTTGGGAAGAAGACAGCAGGAAGAAAGAAGCAAGAGCAAAGAAGGCTGTCGGGCAGCAGGCACCCTTCTGTCAGAGGATACCTAGTCTAATTTTTTTTCAAATTATGGCCTGCAAATTTAAGCACAATAACCCTGAAGTTGAAAACTTCTATGGGCTCTCATTTAGCAAGCCTGCATGCTCTCTAGCTCCTTAAGGAATAATGTTGCAGAGTCAGTTCCAGATTGGTTCACCTCCAAACATCTGGAGGTTGTACTCTGCAGGTGCCTTGAGCCATTCGCAGGCCCCCAGAAAGATTAGTACGTCTCAGAAAAGCTTCTCCCCTTCTCTCTTTGCCTCTTTTCCCTTGTGCCTGAGTCTGCGTGGTGAATCATGGCATCCCTGAGCACAACTCAAGAGAAGGGACATATTTGTCCAGCAGCATTCAAATAACTATAGGCATACACTTAAGCTCTTGCCCAAATGAAAGCTTTAACTGCTGTTTAGCTCATACCCTGCCAAATGAAGCCCATAAAGAGTAATAACACCAGTGCTCAATGATTATGAGACTGTGGTCAGGCTAACAAAGCAAGTGCTCATCCTGTGCTGAATCTGAAGGAAGCATATTGAAAGTTTGTTAACCTGGGTGATATTGCTAGAAAAGAGCCTAATATAATTTAAGGATTAAAAGATTAAAAAGTTCACCATAGTCATTCAGAATGTACAGCTGGTAGCCCAGGTGAAACTCAATCGATCTCTGTATGTAAGTTGACACTGTATCATCTCTACATACATTAAAAACATATACATTTAAAGAACATGTAAATTGCCTAAGTACAGCAAGATGGAAAATAGTAATGTTGATGTTATACATTCATTCTTACCTGAGTCTCTTTCTCTTCCATAACTTGCAGTATAACATTTCTACTTCTCTATTTCTTCGTGTATCAAGACATTTATTTTTTATCCTCACCTAGACCTAAAGCCAGCCATTCTTCCTTTTATTGTTCCTCAAAGCAGTTATTACTGTCAATAGATGTCGAAATACTAATATCAAACAGAAATTTAAAAAAGGGAACAAGCATCATTGCTTCTTTTATAATGTCTCCTTTTTCCTCTTTTGAAATTAAAACTTCACTACTCACCTCCTAAATTAAATTTGTTTCTTTGAAATATGTACACCTGAATTAGGGTCCAGTTCAGTTCCTATTCAAACCAATTAGCAGAATTCCCAATGACGCAAATGAAAGGGAAAATGGGATTGAGTTGTATATCTCCCAACCTTAGCTTCCTTTTTTCTGTTCCTTCTTAGATTCACTATGAATTTAACTTGGTTTCTGAACGTGATGGGGCTTTTCTGACCACACTCTCAGTCTGTGCAACTTCACCTCTGCCTAAATCTACCTTAACTTGAGAAAGCTACTGATCTCCAAGACATTATATTTCTACACATTCTGGGGAAATAGCAGAGAAGAGACAGCCAAATCAGTCATCCCTCTAGGAGAAAGGTGACAGTGTGAGGTGGGTGGTTACTCCCTCTATTTTGCCAGTCTGTGCTCCCTCTTGCTAAGGCAATATGTGAGAAGCATGGTTAGTAGCTAGGTATTACAGAACACAGAGAAAGATGAGCCAGGGTGAGTGTGATAGGATTCTCACACACATCAGATGCCCAACTGTGGAAATCAAGATTCACAACTGTCAACTCACAAAATGAACGGTCTGTTAAATTTCTTTCTTTTTTTTTCTTTTTTTTTTTGGGGGGGGAGGGTGGGGGTCATATTTATCTTGACTCACAGCCCTTGAGCAGATCTCAGTTCTGAAGAGAAATCCAAATGAGTCA
>JANRGW010004126.1:0-40699 GCA_024733675.1 Psilopsiagon aymara | reverse complement strand
TTTCTCAGCCTATCTTCATACAGGAGGTGCTCCAGTCCCATGATCATCCTCGTGGCCCTCCTCTGGACTTGTTCCAATGGCTCCACGTCCGTCTTCTGTTGAGGACACCAGAACTGTACAAAGTGCTGTGAGGTCTCAGGAGAGCAGAGTAGAGGGGCAGGATCACTTCCCTCACCCTGCTGGTCACATTGTTTTTGAAGAGGACTTCAGGTCCAGCAGGCACCTCTTGCCAGTCACTTAGGCTGAATACAGGCAAGGGAGCAGAAAGGTGTGGGTGAGGCAGAAAGCTCAATGGCCAAAGTGAAGACACACTTAGGGAAGACATTGCAGTGTTCATCTTTAGAGCTCTCACCTGATGCCAAAGTATTTGCATGGTATGCAGAGACACCTATGCAGGTGTTTTGGTGTCAGAGGTCAAGAAGACTAATACTGTCACTCAGACAATCCAGGAACACTTGCTTTACATCTCTGCTTCGCACATCCTCTGGGAACGGAGTTTTACCTTAAGAAGGTTCTTGAGTTGCCGGCTCCCTAAATATATATATATATATATATATATATATATAAATCAAAGGACTGCAAAGTTAATAGATTTTATCCTGGACAAAAGAAGAAGAAGACATTATACACAGAGGAGACCTTATATCAGTATTCCAATACTTAAAAAGGGCCTTCAAGAAATGGAGAGGGACTTTTGATAACAGCATATAGGGGAATGGCATTAAACTGACAGAGGGGAGATTTTGATTAGATATTGGGAAGAAGTTCTTCCCTGTGAGGGTGGTGAGGCTCTGGCACAAGTTGCCCAGAGAAGCTGCGGCTGCCCCATCCCTGGCAGTGTTCAAGGCCATGTTGGACACTGCTTGGAGCTATCTGGTCTGGAGGAAAGTGTCCCTTCCCATAGCAGGAGGCTGGAAACTGGATGAGCTTTAAGGTCCCTTCCAACTCAAACCAGTCTGTGATTCTATGAAAATATTTCTCTCAACAAGAAACATTTCCTTTTGATTTTGAGCTTTTTTAAGCCTCTACACACAAAATTTTCTGACCCTGCAATACTTTCTTTTGACCATTGATGAAAAATCTTGCAAAAGCGAGAGTCATGTGTGACCATTTTGGGAACACAGCTGTGCAGTTTTCGCTGACAGAAGTTTTAACCAGCCTCTCTCAGGAAGATGTGGTAGATGGCCATGCTGTCCATATCCAGATGTTGTCATTGAAAATGTTGCAGAAACATATAGTGTTGAAACCTCCCCAGCAAAACTCTTCACGAGATGATGCTGTGCTTGTATGGACCGGGGCAAATGCATCCCACATGGACTCACATTGTTTGCTATCACTTCTAGCTCTTTTGGAAAGTAAGACAGTGCCTAAAAAAATGCAACTGTGAAGGGAGAGAAAAAGTTTCACATGTTGGAGGGGTGAGGAATCAGTTACTAACCAACAACTCCATGTTATTTAAAATACAGTACATGAAAAGCTTGATTTTGACCCAAACAAGAAAATAACGCAGTGTCATTTGCTTCTTCAGGAAGTCTCAATGTCTTTGTTTTTATCCAGTTTTATGACCTGTTCTTCAGGTAACTTAAGTTTTGCATATGTTGAGGCAGATAATCAGCATAGTTGGGGGAATCTATAAACCAAGAAAGACTGTTTTCTTTCACAGGAACACGTCAGACTTCAGGATTTACGCAAATGGAGCCTTTCTTAAGGAGCAAAGTATGAAGCTGTTACATTTTTGTTTGCAGGGGTGTCCTACTTGTTGTGACAAAATGTTTGTAATATGTTGAAGCTGAGAAAAAGTGTTGAGCCTGCCCCATCTTATGAGAAACTGCAGACCAAGACCTAACAGAGAATCTGTTCCTAGAATCACAAGGCAAAAGGTTTCAAGCCCTACCTTGCCTCACATGACACTTCTCACTTTTGTACAGTAAAATACAAACAAGTCAATGATTAGTGACTCAGACTGACCTTTTCCAGAGGTAGTTGCAACTACTGATCCTTTTTTGGTGAAAACACAATAATGTATAGGGTCCAGGACAAAAGACAGAGGTTTGTCTGCTGTAGATGTTTCAGACACTTGCCAAGTAAAATGTGAGGGAAATGGAAATTAAATACCATAAATCAGCAAGACTCTTCCACTTGTGCTAATAACAATGATATCTAATTTGGACTTGGTGTGAAGTATAGCTCAATATGTAATGGCAGTCTATACAAAGTTCTTGTTCCTCCTCCTTTCTAGCCTATTCAAATATCCTACTTTCAGTAACACTGTGAGATTTTGTTGTTATGTCAGTTTGCAATCTAGAAATTATATCAAATATAACATTCAATGTAGTTACCACCAAGCCACAAACATCAAGGCTCTTCCAGTCACAGGGGAATTAGGAGAAAAACTGCAACACAATCTTGCTCTTGGATTGCATGCGCAGTTTGGTACACAGGCAGTTTAGCAAGGTGAGAAGGTGTAAGAACTTATGCCAAATACATCGGTATTTACATTATACTCCTCTTCAGTTAGTCATTTCATTTACGACCTTATCCAGCTTTCAGAGACTGCAATAGTTGCTGCATGCAGGTACTACTTTGCAGTGGAGCAGGTGACAGGCTCAGCCCATTGCCTTCTCTTTGGCAGTACTGAATTTTGCACTGGGAGCTCCTGGTAAACAAAATGCAAATGAAATATTTTCTTTTTTGCAAAACAGCTGAAGCAATCTACTTTACTTTTTGGTTAATTTGACTTACAAGCCAGTAAAGCGTCTGCATAAATTCACTGTGCTCCATGACCTGAATTCATACTACTTGCATGTGAAATATCCAGAAATGATATGATTCACTGGTTTGTGTTCATTTGGGTATTATTCACACAAGGTCCTTAAAGCGATGTGAAAAAATGCATTTTCGTGGCAGGAATATTAAAAATAGGCAACGGGGATTCTAACACTGCAAGTTAAGAGGGCTCAGGGACTCCTAATAAAGATACCAAATACAATAGAAATTTTAATTATGAAAAAGGCATATGTAATTCTCCTTTTCCATAATCTCACATCCAGTGATGCCAGCATGTGTATATGTGATTTAGACTACTTAGGCACCAATCCAAAATAGCAAATACCACCAAATCTACTATTATTCGCTGACCTAATCATGTTTTGAGTGCTACTTACACAGAGAAGAGACCAACGTGATTAAAAAATAACAAAACCAGAACTACTTCTAAAAAATATCTGTTGTCAAACATCCCAGACTGTGCCTTTTGAAAAGCTTTCACCTGAATGTTTGTTCACAGTAAACCTCATTTCACCTCTTTCACAAAGTAAAGGGGCTTTACAATAGCCATAATTTCTATTTCTACCTGAAGTCCTCTAGATATGGCTGAGTCTGTGTAAAAAGATTATAGTTTAAATGACAACTAAGACCCAAAGGGCTGTGACTGATGAGCAAGTATGACAGTCTATGATGAATAGGGCTGCCCTATGCTAGGGTGCTCACAGTATGTAGTTTACACTGGGGTAGGTAAACCTGTCCTGACTGTACGTTTCTTTCCGACTCCGAACTGCAAACTGGCGACTCAGCAGCTATGCTGTGAAGATCTGAAACATTTCTGCAGAGGGGTGACTGAAGGACAGCAGCCACAAAAAGAATCACAAGATAAATAGCTCCCTCTTGTCATTCAGACCCCTAAGCGTATTTTAGGGAATATTTGTTGTGTGGACAAACAAGGCCACAAATGCATTACAGTGCTTTAAGTTCCAACCCAAACATGTGAAAAGGGTTTTTGTTGCTTAGGACCATTAAAATGGGTAGAAGCTATGTAGCTGGAATCCTGCTTATAGAAAAACTTTAAAAAGCAGCAACCACAGCCTGTTTCATTGTGATTTTTCTCTCTATTTTTCCTTTTTCTTTTTTGACCAGCCTGGTGGATGGTCATCACCAAAATCGCAGAACAATGCTGCATGATTTACTCTAATACCATCAAAACACAGCAAAAGTACTTCAAAATAAACATCTGTGAAAAAAGCCAGACTAATGAAATTACAGAGCATTCAAATATTGTAACAGCTGTTGGGATCAATCTGAAGCCATCGGTAGTCTGGTAAAGAGCATTTATTCAAATGTCTTTGCAAAGCGTTAGGAGTGTGAAGCTCATAGCGGGATGTTTCAATTCAGTTTAGCTCATTATTAACGGTTAGTATTGAGTGCATGTGCAGAGGTCTCCCTCAAAAGAATTCTGTCACTGTGCTCAAGCTGCACTGCAAGAGGAAGCTCCGTGTGGGACGGAACGTCCAGCTCTCCATCCTGATAAACACTGCAGGCCTGAACTAGAAACACGAGCTGGCTCTTTTCACCTACAGAAGTGCTGTGGTCTCGGTCCTCCATAAGAGTGGACAGCTGGTAGTTTTGCTTCAACCAGCAAGCTGAAATGAAGAAGCACGGAGATTCTTCTTACTAAGCAAGTAAAGCATGCAGGGTTTGTGAAACAGAAGTGAAGCCTTGGCCAGCGTGCTAGCTGGTGTAAGTTACACCACACTCTGGGGTCAGCAGAATGCCCTCTGGCAAGCTCTTCAAACTTTTGCATTTATTTTTTAGTGGAGGAATTTCAAACAGAGCTAGAACCATAACCTTGGGATCTCAGCTCCTTGTTCCTTGCTGTAATCATTACACAAGTTCTGCTAAAGGTGAAGTGCTGTGGTGGGATCAGTCCTGTACATGGTGTACACACAGAATGATGAAGTGTTTGATCTGAGGTATATCAAGCTGAATATTTCCTGCTGTGTTGGGTTTAATTTCAAATTAAACAAAAACCTGTGAATGTGTTTGTGTTCCCCCTGGTGTGTGATGCTCCGTGACTCCTGAACCCCTGGCTGAGCTGCAGTGCCATCAGGGGATCCTGTCTCTTCCTGATCTCCTGCACAAGTGGAGCAATCAGAAACTGCTGGGATTGCAGTTTATGTTAGTAGTGGCCCTTATTTTCTCCTCATGTGCGTTTTATGGGTCTGTGGAAGAAAAAGCTAACTCTGAGGTTAGAGGCCACTGTTTAAATCAGAGACACGTGTTTTTGTCAGTGGCAAAGACATCACTCAGGGGCTTTGAGTCCAGATTTTGCTCCATTACTGTGATGTAAATCTGGAATAATTGGGAGCTACTTGGCACCTTTGAAAATTCCACCTTATACTGAGCTTCAGGACAAGAACATTAAACATAAGAGAAATATGATCCCCAGAACGGGCGAAAAAAAAAGCTGCTGAAGCAGTTGTTTAAAGGTAAAGTTTAAAGATGAGAAAAGAAAACCTATATCCTTTATCTGACTTGAACAGAAATGCTGAGTTTGGAAAAAATGCTTATCTTTAATACTGGAGTTACTCTGCTGATTGGATGAAGGGGAGGAAGGGGTGGAGAATGGGTAAAAGCAGAGAAAGAGGTATATTTTAAGGTAAACTCTTGCTGCAGACTGAGTTTGGGCAGTTCAAAAGGAACATGCTATGGGAGACAAAAAGAGCTGTTATGTGGATGGTGCAGAGAGAAAAGATGCTGGAATCCCCCCACTGGCTACAGAAACAGAGGATGAGTGAGTCAGGTCTGTTTAAGAGAAGATTTGAATCAAGAAGGACAATAATATGCTCTTAAAAAAAATAAAAAACAAGCGAGTGATGGAAGATGGGAAGAAAATGGGGTGTTTGTTAAGAACATCACCTTTTGGCTTGAGTGAGCTTGTGCTGCAAAAATCAGTCCTGAGTATGGATCCTCAAGAAAGTAATGCTGACTGAAGTTCACCGGCAGCTCTGATTATTACTGCCTGGAATTGGAGCTGAAAGTGTAACACGGAGATGAAAGGGTGTGTGTTTTATGGTCAGTCTTCCGAGCTGCCTGCGATACATATTTGTAGGAGTTAATTGAAAAATAGCCAATCTGGAAGAGATTTTTTTTCCTTTCAGACTCCTCTGAAGTTCATTCCTGAAACCTGTTAGTCACCAGGAGAGAAAGAACACAGGAGGGAGAGAGTGGCTTAGACAAGTCCGAGGAAGGAGAAATTATGACTAAAAGAAAAAAAGGAGGAGAACATTTTCAAGATGGAAAAGTCAGCAGCTTTCAGTAAGACATTTTTGTTCTTTTAAAAGTTTCTATTTGATTTCCATTTACCAAAAAAGTCAATGTGTGCATGTGTGGCTGTGTATAGTGACGATAACAACATGCTCTTAAAAATCCTGAGTTATTTGTGGTTTCCACTTCTCCGGTTGTGAATCTGGATCCCTACAGGTCCTGGGCCCTGTCTTTAATCAATGGCTCACTTACCAAATGGAAGACAGATATATATAACTTCACAAGATTTATAGTATATGCATTTCACATTAGCTTAAAAGGCAGGCGTGTTTTGCTTGCATTTGCCTTGTAAGAGCCATACCTAACACAGCTTGTAGGCGTATCAGCAAGCAGCTCCCACTAGCATTTGTTCCCAGACATTGCTAATATTTTTCATCATCATTCTATAAAGTCATTTATAAGGAATGGTCTCACATACAGCGATATTTTGGAAAGCACCTTTCCAAGGCTTCCCACAATGTGAGCTCAGCATGCTCCACTTTATACCACACTTCATATATCTATGCTGTCTGGGGAAGGAGATTAAAGTGGTCTTTCATGTGCCTGTCAGTCTCTTCTGTCTGGAGATGTTTGTTTTTAAGCAAGATAAATAGAAACACATTAAAACTTGAACATGGGTGTGTATATGAATGGCTAGATGGTACACGGGGAAACTTTACCTGGAAAAATTTCCAGTGAGAAAATTGCTAATGTTTGTTACAGAACATAATTTGGAATAATATTGTTTACATATATGAATATATAAATATCTATTTAAATATACTGTCCCATTATGCAAAATACAAGCCACATAAAAAAAAGAAAAAAAGTACCAAAATAAAAGAAGGGTTTTCTTTCTGGTTTTAAATATACTGTAATAATGTGCCTTCTCTTTTCCATACCGACACAAGGTTAAAGAGACAAACAAGCTGGTGGCCTAAATGAGAAAACAAATACGCAATTACTGCATCTGGAAGCATATGTTGGGGGTGTTTGATTGGCTGGTTTTAGATGTGTGTTTTTATGTTTTCCATTCCAGACCACAACAGACCAGCCACTACATTTTGTATCACCGAAAGTGTGACAGGGCCAAATTCTGAGATGCACATGGGTGATTTAAGGTACAGTAAACCCTGTTACACACCTGTTAGATCATCAAAAACCTAGAGTAATCCACCAGTAGAGTGATCTTAGTTCAAACCCTTTCATGTATAGAGGCAATATTGTAGTAATCAGCTCTTTAAGTTAAACTTCAAATTCTATTACATATTACCCTTTAAAAAGTAATTATTTCAATATGAAGAGCTTATTTATTGTGCTAAATGAGGGTTACCTGGGGCTGTGGCTCCTTTGACAGCATCCAGATTCAACTCTACACGCATTGCAGGGCTCAAGCACGGACATGTGAAGGGTATAGCATTGATTCATTTTTCTGTTCTACCAACAGTAAATGATGAAGTATTTTTATGAGTGGCATTTATTTGGAAGACCTATTTATTTTGTTCATATCACATTCTATAGGTATCTTGTTTGGTAGGCATGTCTGGCATATCTTAAATAGAGTTTTATCAACAATAAAAAAAAATATTTGGATTTTTAAACAGTTCCTTCCATCAACATCAGTAGACTTTTGCTGTGTATTTCACTATCAGCACATCAAAATCATAACGCTGCCTTCAGAGAAACAAAGCTTCTAATCAGGATTATAACTTCGATTTTTCTCATAGTTCATGGTATTTCATTTCTCCAGCAGTGAGTTTCTGCAAGTCATGTCATCCGAAGCTTTAGTCTCACTCCAATACATGCCAAAACCACAGGCAGGGATGCGTCCCTCCGCAAACAGTGGCAGTGGCCAGTGATGACCAGAAAGGCAACAAAACGAAAATTTGCCCCTTTTCCTTCATACAAAATCAGATAAGGGTTCTGAAACCTGATGAGACTGGGGTTGTTGCTTGGCCACAAATGCCAGATCAGGACATAAAAGTATTACTGAACAAAAGCTTTTAAATAAAAGCAAATAACATATACCTTACCTCTGGCAAGGCTTGTGTGTGTTAGTAGCAGCCATAGCATGACTGCTATCATCCATCAGCACCATGATTAATTAGAAAATCCTTGGAAGAAGCAGCAGATGAAGAGCAAAAATACTGCACCAGGAATGTTTCCCTAGTGAAGAAATGTGCTGCTGAACACCACAATCTGTTTCAGTTTTGACAGAAAGATGTTTCTTGAGAGTTTGCATCTGTAGAATGAAAAAAAAGTGTTTTACAGCTATTTTTATAACGGGGGGTTTTATGCATTTCTTTTGCAGTTTAATAATACATTTGTAGGCCTCCATATATTCCAACTGCTGCGCAAAGATTTCCGGTGATATGCGGGGTGGAGGTGTGTGGGAGGGGGAAATTCCTGGTTTGCGTTTTGGTTTCCCTTGGCTCTTAAAAGAGAAGGGAGGCTGAAAAGTTTTTTTCTTTTAAGGGTGTATTCAACTTTTGGCACTCAGGTTGTCTAGCCATTTATTTTTTTTGTTCCTGGAAGACTTCTATGGATCACAGGGGAGCAATTAAGCTTATGACATCAAAGGTGCCATGGAAACAAAACCTGATTAAGAGTGATTTTGGTTAGTCTGCTTTAAGCTTTTTATTTTTTTTTAATGCTAACTCAAATGTTTGAATGAACATCTGGAAGGAGGGAAAAATAGCAAACTACAAGGATTTCCTCTTCTTATCATGGAGTCAGTTGTTCATCTTTCTCATCAAAGGCTGCAAGCTCCATCCCTCTAAGTCTTACAAGGAATGCTTCCAGCAGCCAAAAGACATCGGGCTTCCCCAGTATATCTCAAATAAGGGAGAACAAGCACACACAAACTAGTACCGTTACCGGGGCCCAAAACTGACACTTTTGCTTTTCTGCTTCAGCTGGGAAGAAAGACAGTTTTGGTCTCCCTGACTCCCTAGAAGTGATGGGCTAAATTAGCTCTAGGAAGAGATTTCCCATTCATCACTCTGATGTGAAACCCAAGCCCTTTTTCTTATGTGGAGTCTCAGTCTAAGACAACTAGCCTGAAAGCCTACTTCACTGAAACAGGTGGATGCTCTGCAAGTATCTTTGGGGAAACACAGACTTAACTTGTCATGAAGTCTTCTTTCACCTTCATATACCTTTGTAGTTTCTAAACACTTTTTTAATGTTTTTGTGCTTCATGCATACTCAATTGGAAGATCTGTTATTATTTTCAGTCTGAAAACAAGCATCATGCTTAAATGATGCCCAACTGTGGCTGGGTATTAAACAACCATTCTTCCTTCCTCAGATCTTCATTTCAGTCATTCTCTGGCTTTGCCAAAACCCTTTTTATGGAGTTACTACAATGACATTTCTTTTCAAGCCAGAGATCTGTTTCCCGCATACCTGAAACTGATTTTTATCTGAACTTCACATGGTTCATAGCTCCCTTTTTCTGCTGTGAATATCCTTGTTTGTTTGTTTTGTCTCCTTTGCTCGTGAATTTTTTGTATTACCCTGATGCCAGCTGCATCTATCCCACATATCCGTCCTTTTGAATAAAATGCTGAGTTGGCTGAATTCCAGTTGGTTGTTCATGTATTTCCTCATCAAATACACTGCTCTCATCCTTGTTGTCTGCTAGTACCCTGTGGTCTCTCAGTAAGGCTCCTACATGTTGTTTAAATAGATGGCTGGGTATATGCACTTTTGCATGCATTTCTGAGTTGCATGCCACAAGGCACATGCATTGAAAGTCTCTGTTGCATGTTCCTGTTGTGTCAGAAAGACACAGTGCTGTTCAGAGCCTTGCCCACAGCACTGACCAAAGCCATTAGAAGAGTAGTGAAGATCTACGCAGTTCAGGTTACTAAGGGTATAAGTCAGTATTTGTCAGCCGAGGCAAGAAGAGTTATACCTATAAAATTTCAGTATTCGCCCCTGTCTTCCTACTGCAGACAGAAGGACCCACTCCACAGGCCACAAGCAGCTCTGGAAACACCCCAGAGAGCCACCAAATACCTGGCCTGAGAAACATGTGCAATGCAAAGACTGAAAATGTGGACAAATCTGTTCTCCCATGAAAGTTTTGTCCCATTCTACCTTTTAGCCACTTTGTTTCTGAATGTGTTGAGAAAGGTTTGCTTCATTAGCTTTGTCAACTTGTGCATCCTTATCCCAGAGCTTTGCTCTCATCTTCTGCTGTGTCTCCCATAGTATCTAACAAAAAGCAGATGGGTTTATTTGGACTCATAGTTGCAAGCAATTTTTTTTTCATCTCCCCTGTCAGCCAAAAATATTGTATTGCTTTATTATATTGTTATGATGAACAGAAGGGGTGGTATCACTTTAACCCTGTTACCAATCGTGGTACTGCCACCTGGAGCAAGCAGCTGATCCTAAAGAGGTGGAAACAAGAGTGAGGCAATGGTATTAATATGCAACTCTCCTTCTTCCTGTGCTGTTAGAAGGTTACTGGCTAGTAAAACTCACATCTGAAACCCAAGAGGTGAAGCACTGAGGATGCAAGGACTCTTCCTAGGCATGGCTCATATAGGGCCAGCTAATCCCTAACCTACTTGATGTCAAGTGTGTGAGCACAGCCACCAGCTCTACAGGAAGCAGGTGTAAGCGCTTACAGGGAAAAGGCTCAAGTGGTTGCTGTCGATAACTGTGAGCAAGTGCTGGTGATGTGAGTGCTCATGGCTATAAGCACATGGAGCAGTAGTTGAGCATGAATGCTCTTTTATGCAGAAGATGAGCCTTCAGGTTTATAGTGTAGCCACCAGCAGGTGTGCTTAGTGTTTCCGTACCTCCTCACCTTTTTCAGTACTGAACTATCTTTCTTAAGCATTGGTTTAAGCAACAAGCCAAACTGCAACTTTTCTTTCACTGCTAGGAGTGCCTTGACGCTACTCTGTTTTACGCACTCTATTTTATAACCTTGGGATTATTTTTTCTTTTTTGCTTTTAAAAACACTTTAGTTTCTTCTGCATTTTTTGTTCAGCTGTTGCTTGTGTGTGCTTCCCTCAGCTTAGCATTGCAAACCAGTCCTGGCTCTTTTGAAAGCTGTCACTTCTGAAATGGCAGTAGCAGCATGAGCTGAGTGTTTGGACTAGCCTGTATGGAGGAAGGATGAGAGGATATTTTTCTCTCTAAATTTTATTCAAGTTAATCTTTCTTCTACTCATATTGATTATTCTAATGAAGTCTTACTCTCCTGTCATTCTTCTATCATTTGTTGAGGTTTAACTGTGAAGTAGTGCTTTGACTGAAGGGAATGAACAATTTCACCTTTTTCTGCATCCAGCACTTTTCCACTGAACACGATGAAAAATTAAGGTGTTTCCTGTCTTCCACATTCTTCTCCATTCATAGGTCAGAAGTGCATATTAGTTATGACCCTCATTTGCAGTACAGGATTGCAAAAGAATGGAGGCAGAAAAATGAAATCTCTGAAGCCTATTGCTTAGCACTCATTGCTCTGCTCCCTGAAGAACATTGACCCAGGGGAAGGTGCACTGTGGCTGAGAGAGTACACGTTGAATTGGTGGCTCAGCACAGAAGAGTTCAGAGACTTGATGTCTATACTGACAACTTCCACTTGCACAGTTGTTTTTGTGACATCTCTTCACCTTTTGCATATGCAGTTTTGTGATGGTCTTTATAATTCATGAGAAACAATGAAGCCATGCTGTTCGGTGTTCCTAGAAACTACTTGGGCTATCAAAGGATGAGAGCAAACAGGGAGGGAGAAGCAGCAGTTCCAAAATTATGTGCAGTTCCCAGCTACTGGTAGTTTAAGTCAGTAACACTGCTTGAGTTTTAAGTACTATGGGGCTGTTATTCTTGACTCCTCTGGTTCAACTTTGATTAAGAAACCTTTCTGTGATGTTAGAGATATGTGGCCAGAATCCTTCCTGTATAAACTGCATGCGTAATCCACACGCAAAACTTGTCTGAGGCTTTCTTGGGAAAAGCAGTTGCTTTAAATGGCACTTAAACCCATCTGTTTAACTGGAAGGGCCTTTCTTTTATAGGCTACAAGATACATAAGTACATCTGTTTCTACCACCTTTAGCTAATTCATTTGCCTTCCTTCTCTAAGAAGAAACAGAGAGGACCTCTGCTTTCTGGTGCCCTTTTGCCCACATCTTCCTCCCTGAACAGGGCTATCCAAGTGCCAACATCCCCGGAGGGTTTGGCTGTTTGAGTGCAATCCTAATGCTGGGTGTGCTCTGGGTTGCTCTTGTGAAGCCAGACAGGTTGTGCATCTCAAACACATGCGCTGGGGCTCACCTTGGTTTTGACCACATGCATACAAGTGGTTGCTCCGGTGGGCTGCATGCCAACAGAGCCCTTCCCACACTAGCCAGCACTGGAGGAGGAGCTCCTGCAGACATGCAGTGCAGCTGAGATATTTGGCTTCGTGATTTGTGGTGGGAGAAAGAGCCTCAGCACAGTCGCCTACTCATTCGGAGGCTCTAAAAACTGCCAGTTCTGATGCCCAAAACGCGTCTGCCCCCACACCCTCTGCTGCTGGTGTGACTCCTTATTTTCTGCTGGGGGGACAAACAGCCCACTCTGGAGAGTCGCATATCAGGAGGGGGGAGAAAGCCACCTTGGTGACCATGAAACACAGCAGTAACATGGAAAAAACTAGGGGGATGGGGTGGCTGTTCAGTCTAGGTCTTAGTCTGGGTTTCCAGGGATGTGGGCACAACTCTTCTGCCATCTGCAGCTTGAACCCAAGCTAGGAAGCAGTCCTGAACCAGTAACTCAGGCCTGCGATAACCCCACTTAACTAACACATCCAAATCATCAAGGGCCATTTTTGTAAGGATTCAGTTATATAGGTTCATCTCCAGGGTGTTTAGTCCTTGGTTTAGATCACTCTGGAGATGTCTGCCTTCCCCTGTTGAACAAAAGGAACTGGAGGTAATTAAAAATTAACAAGTATCTTAGTCTCCCTACATAATAAGGACAATTATTTTCTTTGCCTGGCTTGTTTCCCCAAGCTATGAACTTTTTGGGTTGATACTGTCCCCCACATAATGCAGGTTTTGGCTTGTAGAAAAGTAAAACAAACGAAGTAAATAGGAAAAAGGAATAAGAAAAATAGGCTAGCTTTCTTAGCCATCGGGAAGGAGATCTCTTCCAGGGTTCCTGAATCAGGGGACATAAGGAGATGCAGCCCAGTCACAGCCTGAGCTTGATGTTATGGGAGCAAAGAGACATTGCTCACCACATGGGCTCGGGGCTTGCTGACATCCATGCATACCTATTCATTCGGGTTCATCTGGCACTGTGTTATAATGTGCCTCTGGCTCCATCTGCTCTCCTATGTCCCAAACAGGATAGAAAAGAGTATTCTGGTTTTATCATTGGGGTACAGTAAATCTGCAGGCAGCAAGCAACTCTTCTGCCTCCACTGCTGGACACTTTTTTCTACCAGGGTTCTAGCCTGAAATCCTTCCTGGCAAAAAATATGTCTTGTAGGTGCCTGGAATCCACCATCCATGCACCCCCAAGGGGCACAGCAGGCTGGAGAGCCAGGCTGTGAAAGGCATCAGGTGTGTAGGAGCTTCAGCCAGGGCTGCTCCCCTTCCCGACCTCCCAAAAGATGTTGGCAAATTTTTAGCTTCTTCCCACCCTCTGAAAGCTGGAGGTGATTGATTTTGCATGACTGTTCAAAGCATCTCCTGGAGCTTATTTCCCAAAGCCCCAGAGAAGGGGGCAGGGGTAAGAGGAATTAAAAGGGATAAATATTTCCTTGGGTTTTCTTGACATCAATCATATATTTTCTGAATGAAAACTGCTGTATGGTGACATTTATGGCACTGGCATTATGTGTCTGACATCCTACGGAGTAGCAATTCCCTTAGAAAAGGCTTGTGTGTCTGGAAAACATTTCCTCCCCTGAAACTCTTTAACAGGCAGTGTTTGTTCGACACTTGGGCACACACATTGGATCCTTCACTTTGTCATTCACCAGAGACACCAAACACCTTTGAGTGATGTCTCCTAAGCTCCTGGCATGCCAGGTCTCGTGTGCTTTCCTACTAAATGGGACATTAGCAAAGCCCAAGCAGGGCTGGCTCTTACTCCCTGGAAGAAGGACGTTTTGCACTGGGGAAACCAAATCTTTCTGAATCTATGAGTTTTGGAGGCTTGAAGAGGAAGCTGTGACTCTGAGCTGTCTCTCTTCCCAGCAGAAACTCCTTGCACAGCACACCTCCTTTCATTGCATAATGCTGGTAGACTAGTCTAGATGTGACTTTTCTCTGGCAGAATTTGTCTTAGCTCCCAGTATATGGGGTGAAGGGATAACTGGAGACTCAGCTCTAATTAGAAAAGCTTTGGTTTCACTCCCTCTAAATAGTCTTTGGGAGGAATCTGGCATTTTTGGGGTGGAGGAAAAGGAAATCTGAATTTCTAGAAGACTGTGAAGCATAATTAGAACTTGGCATATATTTACAGGCGTCAAATGAATGTGGCGACAGCTTGTGAGCAGCGTCCTAAGCCTGTCTGCTGGGAGGGCGAGGGCTGGGAGGACCAGAGTGGCAGAAAGCTGCTCTTCAGGGGTCTGTGTTTGCCAGATCCCGGGAGTCCTGTTTGTGTTTAAATGAGGTCTATGAGTAGTGAACTTTTAATTATAGAGGTCATTTTATTGATGCAAGTCTAGCAAAAATCAAAATATCTGATATATCCATAGGGATTTTGCTGCCTGGGTCATTTTATGGGGTTGTGAACACAGGAAGAAAATAAAAATGCTTCATTCTGACAATTAAAATATGTTGGATTTATTTAAAAATAATAAATGTATCCTTGTTCTTATGTACTTTTTTAAAATAATCACATCTTAGCTACCTAAAGCTTTTATTATTGATCTGAAATGTGTACTATAGGTCCATTTGAAACTGCTAATGTGGGGTCAACCTGATCTGCGACCCATATTCTGGGTTACTTCTTGATAAGGAAAGAATTTGGGCCTCTCACACCACCCTCAGACTTGTGTATTTCTGCTGGTTTCTGATTAAGCAAATGTGTGAAATTCAAAACAGCAGTGCTGGCAGCTATTGCAAGGTTGGGAAATAGTGAAAAACTCCCAATATGTATGAAAATAACAATACAACATCTTTCCGCTCTTGTTCAGGTGAAGACTGCCAAGTGACAGCCTGGAGCCCAGACACAGCCTGTTCCCAAAAGCTTTTCTGCTATTATATTGTAGTATAGGATATTTACTTTGTCCATTAAACTAGTTGGTAATTGGGCATCCTGGCTTGCTTGATTAGAATGAAATCAAAACTTCCATATACTGTTTGGTATGTAAGGTGGCTTCTGTAAGTACTGGAACGTGTCAGCATTTTCTGGCAAGCGGTGTTTTCAAATGGAAGTTATTCTTGCAGTTGCAGTAAAAAGGAGAACTCTCAACACAAAAGAAAAAAAAATACATATATATAAAGAAAAAGTTAAATGATACCAAGTATTTAGATTGAAAAAAAAAAGGGGGGGGGGGGTGTGGAACCCAAGAAAGTTGAGAAGAAAACCCGGGAGTATAAAGGATTTAAAGGAGAATAAAGCAGAGGTCTGCCACACCTCTGGTTCTGGTTAGTAAGACCTTGCTTCAGCCAGGAAGGCTGCTTACCTGCACCTCCAGGAGCAGTGGTCCCCATCATGGACAACTGCTTGTTTGGGCCACTAAACGTGGCGCCTGTCCCACTCCTGTGCTGCTGCCCACCAGCCAGCATTTCTGACCCTTTCTTAACACTTCTTAAGAGAGATCCAACAGATCTAATGGGTTAACACATAAAATCTGCCACTGCATCATCTCCTTTCCTGGTGAGAGCATGTCCTGAAATACCTGGGTGGCAGGAAGGGTGGTTGATGCCTTTCCTGGATGCTGGTAACTTCCACAAACCCCAGGACAGATATTAATCAGTGTTTTGCACAGGGTAAAAGCCCAAGAAAGTAACTGTACTTACTGATTGTTTATCCCCGATATGATGCGTTTGGAGCCGTAAAGTGACTTCTTGATCCAGGCCTTTCCAAATGCTACTTTGGAAAAGATCCCTAAATTTTAGAGGTGCCCCAGCCCAAGTGCTTTGTTGTGAAACTCCCTTATCCTTGGCAGGTATCTGTGCGCATCACACACCATGCTGCTAACCATGGGCATGCCAGTAAGTGTCAATAAGCAAAATAAATCCCTGTGGGGCTGAGTTTGCAGTGCTAAAGGGATCAAGACACAGCCCGCTCCATGGGGGTCTGGATCCTGGGCAGGCTGTCTCAGGACCTCAAAGGGTGTTCACAGCACCCATCTACTGTGAGACTGGACAGGCTTTGCCTCCCCTCCATATTGTGGTTTGACTTTCTTCTCTCCAAGAAACTCTGGTCCTCTGAGTGAGGGACACCCCTCCTGGCATACCCACTGAGCCTGGGAACAAATGACAGTCCATCGTGCTGGGTGTGTTGAGCTGGACCAGAGAGGAGTAAAAGCCGTAAACATGGGATTTCCCAACCCGCAGTCTGCCTGAAGTACTGGGAGGATGATCAGACAAGGAATTGCCTTTTTTTAGTATAAAATGTGCCTATGTCTACGACTACATTTTTAAGACATTAAAAAGTGATGTGAAATGCTATCGTTTGCCTTTGAGGCAAAACACCCCTTCCCATCTTAGAGTTACTACTTTTTTTTTTTTATTACTGACAGTTAAGCCTCCTTGTTTGTAAATCATGACCTTCTATTTTCTGTCATGCTGTTTCCTTTACCTGCTAGGCAGCTAACCCTCTCCCCTTGCCTGAGTTCCAGCCATAGTGAGTGTCCTCATGCAGGGCACCCACGCTCGGCTACTGCTCCTCCATTCTTCTGTCCGGCTGGAGGAGGTCATGGCTTCAAGACCCCGCTGTACTCCTGTAAGAGAAACATTGGGGAAATCTGTTTTCACTGAATTCAGAGCAATGTGTGAGCAAAACATCCTTTAAAAAGGAGGACATTCTGTGAAACCCTAAGACTTTCTGACTTTTCTACAAGTAAAAAACCTGTTAAAGTTGCCCTACATATGAAAACTTGTATGGAACTTGATGGGACTAAGTATATTAGTTCCTCAGCTGGTGCTAGATGGCTGAGCTGAACCAGCATGGAACCATAGGACGACCTTAAGATCACCCAGTTCCAGCCCCCTGCCCCAGGCAGTGACACCTTCCACTAGACAAGGTTGCTCAAGGTCCCACCCAACCTGGCCTCGAACTCAAGCCGCCCTTCCTTCCGGAAAGGCTGCCTTGTACCCTTAATTACAAGCGGTTGGAGCTCATACTACAAAGTTGTTAGAAGCAAACTTTGTAAATGTGCATTGTCATGGAGACAGTACAGATCAGCTGAAGGAGCATATGGTTCTTTACTCCTTCGAGCTATCACTGGAAGGAGTAGACTGAGGAATATATTTAGTGTTTTCTTTTCAACAGATGACTAAAGATAAGGAAATAAAATTAGTTTGAGAAAATCCTCCCCCTTTTCTATGGGAAGTTGGCTGCTCTTCACTCTGCATTAGAAAAATATTACTGAGTTCTCTCTTGTTTTATAGCTGATCACTGACAGGCATTCTGGGAAGGTCATATCCGAGAGCTTCTCCTCACAAGCATGCAAAGAAAAACATAAGGGTTTTTTTATTTAAAATTATATTAACTTGCTGCTCTTAAAATCAGTGTCTGTGTGTGATTTTTCACAGATAGAAGACAATTCTTCCTTAAAAGCAGACTCTCTTGATCACTCACATCCACTTTAAGCCCTCTATATCGCCTCAAGGCCAGTGAAAGCCTGACTCCAATGTCCTTGAGCAAGCACTGGCGGAACAAGTAGTTCCCTGCAGCCTTGTGGACTTGCTTCTTCCCTGGCCTGGAAAAGCTCTTGGCTGCCCCTCCGCCCTTCTATCAAGAGTGCCAGTTGCTTTAATAGTGAGGTTTGTAATGAGATTTAGTAGAGCTATGGTGGAAATAAGGAAGCCCTTTGTCAGAGAGAGAGATGCACTGGGCTAAAAAAAGATGGTGAAATTGTTGATGATATCACCATTTCTCAAGAAAAGCTTTGTTTTAGGGGGAAAAAAGACACATTTGTTCAAGAAACAAACAAAAGCATCATGCAAAAATATTTGACCGACTTTATGGACCCCATTCACTGGCAGCTGGACCACTGTAGTTCAAATGAGTTGAACAACAAATGTGAATAATCGATTACATTTCTTTAGCAGCCAATATTTAGACAGAAACAGCATTAGTATAACTCACTCGTTAGTTAACAGTTCAAGGAAACAGTGCATTGTTCTCTGCCTTTGTGATTCTTGTGCTCAGAAAGGGCAACCTGACCACAGTGCCCCAGCTGAAACTACTTGAGGGGAAATGTTCCCCTTGCCAGGCTGAACCTCATGTCTCCTCCCACAGTGCAGGTGGAAGAGTAGGACAGGAAAGTCTTTCCGCCTGGTTGTGGTCCGCTCAGGAATACTTATAATCTTCCCCATAATGTAATAGTCAGCGTGGTATCTTATAAATTTCAGGGTTGATGCTGTTGGGTCTCTCTGGAGGCAAGAGCACAGGCAAAGATGAAAGGGACTTCAACTCATGGGAAGACAGGAGGTATCGCATTGCTCAGGCCCCTTGATCCCCTGCTGCTATGGCCAAGGATGGGCTGACTGAAAAGGCTTCAACACTTGTTTCTTGGGTGACAGAATTGCCTTTTAACTTCTTGCATATTATTTATGTGCAGCAGGACAGCAAATTGTCTCCTGAAGGGAGCAGTGTCGTTCATGTGGTGGGAAGACACAGCGTGAATGTTTGAGAATCAGATCAGCAGCTGTGTCCGGCAGTGTAAAGAGAAATGGGTTTGTGTGAATGGGAAAGGGGTTTGGCTGCAGCTTTTCAGCCTTTGAGAGGCTTTGTTTCCCTATGTTTCTGCTGCTTCACTGTCAGCTACTTGACCTGAGGCCCAAGGGAAGGGGACCAGAACAAAGTTGCTCAGACCTGCTTTTTGCTTCCCGCATTTGGGTCCGCAGTCGTGAATGAGCTATTTCTCAGGGCAAGATCTTGTTTCCCTCTCTGAGCATGAGTCTGTCAGACTGGGGGGGTGGGAGGTGGAGGGAAGACATACACATGCACAAAATTGGAGATGACTGAGTACATGCAGATTTGACTTCACTGATGCTAAGTGTTTGGGTGAATTGTGACCACCTTCTACCTTCTGCTTCAAAATTGTGCCAGTGTTGCACTTGGAAAGGGGTTTTTAACACAAGACTGTCTATTTCGGTTTAAACTGTGTTTTGAAGTGCTAAACCAGGAACACTAAATAGGACATTCATAAGCCTGCAAAGTTGAGCAACCAAAAGAGGGCAGACGCTTGAATTAACACAGCTGAGCAGTTGAAGTGTGGCAAAATTTCCAGTGCCTGAAAAGCGGTGTTTTTAGTGGAATGTGCTGAACTGCTTCACAATGGGGAAGGGGGGGATGCTACGCACCACACAAAATGCACACACTATGTGACAAACTATAACGACACTTAAAAGTTTTAACCATGTACACAATTAGTGATATTGACTCGGTACCCCTGAGAATGACTTTTTGCTGGCACTTCATCCCATTAGGTTGAATCTTTCCCAAGGAGGAAAATCTAGGAGGCACTAGTCAGTCACTGACTCACTATCAGCTGCCTCCTTGCTAAAGCCTGAATGTATTCCATAGTAAGTTATTTGTCACAGTGACTCAGCATTGTAGGCTCCTTTTTAATTTCTCTCTCTCACCACAGAGCCAAGAAAATCTCCCACCTCCCCATGCCGTATGCTACTGAGATAGCAGTTTTGTATCATCGGCCAAAGGATAACACATTGAAATGTGTGTGAGGAGCCTTATAAGGGCATTAACACTTGCCTCCAGGTTGGACGTCACGACGGCGAGCCAAGGAGAGGTGCCAATAATAGATTTCTTGTGTTTGTACATGCCGCGGTGACTATTTGTGCCGCTCGTGGGAAACGGAGTGATATGCCAGACGGCAAAGTGTTTCATTTATCCAGAGTCACGGGGGTTGATCCTGAGTGAGTCTTCACTCAGACATGCAGCCCTGTTCCTGGAAAGGTCAGTGTGCGGATCGTGCCAGCCTGGGGGCTGGCTGCAGGAGGGGAGCTGGGGATCAATCCCGTACCCTCTGCCTTCCCTAGGTAACTGCCCTTTGGACCAGAGAAATCAAGACTGAATGATAGCAACTCTGAGCTGCAGCAGTATATGTGCCTTGACTTGCATATCCATACCTGGTTTCCCCTGGGTAAATGGGGGCTGATGAGATGTGCTGTACTGCCCTGTGTTCTCTACATCAACGTGCTGGTCCTGTTAATTACAGGTGTTCCCCATCTGGTGCCTCAAACTGGTGGGGAAAAGCTATCAATCAAGCCCAAATTCCTGTTCTGATTACATTATTCCCTAAACTACCACTTCACCCATAGAGAATGCAGGAGGACAGTTGTGTAATGTGAAAAATGGCTGGCGGTGCCTGCCTTGACAAAGGAACAGAGGAAAGCAGAATAACACTGATGTTTCTCTCTGCCGCCTGATAAGCCAAATACTTCCTCATGGCGTCATCTCATGTTTACCCAAATAATGACCTGCTTTCATATTGCTTCATCCCTCAGGCCCCATTGGCCACAGGTGTAATCTCTGGAGAATTTGTAATTCAGGCAAAGAAGCCACATGCTTTCGTATTGACTGATAAACACTATTTATTTTGCTAGGAATTGGTTGGTGTTTAACCAGTGTGAGCAGTGTGGGAACCAGACCAAGTAACCAGGAGCTGTAGGGGAAAAAGGTGGGATTTATCCGCAAAGTTCCCCAAAAATTCTGAATGGGGAATGTGTTGCATAGATCAGTGCTATATTTTAGTCTAAATAATATAAACTGTAAAAAACAAATAATATTTAGTCTACATAATATGAATTCTAATATAAAATACTCAAAGCAGAATCCAAGGATGCTTGAGTGAGGTTTGAATCAAGTCCATCTGGCTTCTTGGTGTAAGAGCGTAGCTTTCAATTAAAAATTAATGCTGCTTAGTTCCAAACAAAGGCAGACAAAAGCCATTTCCACTTTGCACCCTACATCATGGGTGACAGTCTAAAGGAAAAAAAAAAAAAGATTAATTGGGAAAAAATAGTATTTAAATGCCTATAAATGGAAGCCTGAACAACACTGATCTCTTTTCCTTTGTGAAATCAATCATTCTCCCATGCAGGAACAAGC
Organism: Psilopsiagon aymara; assembly: GCA_024733675.1. Taxonomy (NCBI): domain Eukaryota; kingdom Metazoa; phylum Chordata; class Aves; order Psittaciformes; family Psittacidae; genus Psilopsiagon; species Psilopsiagon aymara. Next base: position 19,350 of record JANRGW010004126.1, on the reverse strand, counting down.
TGCACTCCCACAACTGGGTGATCCCACCATAAGCAGCAGCATCTTCCCCCTGACTGGTTTGCCGCTGGATAGGGAAAGCCCTGCACACCAGGAGTTTGGGAGCCCTGCACACAGATGTATTTGTCAGTACAAATAGGAGAGCCACACACAGCAAGCCAGGCACCGGCTGATGCTTCCTAGCCAAGAGTTTTGCACAAACAAAATGATTGTGACTTATGCTCATGGTTTGGTCTCCTGCACTGGCCAAGCAGGTGGGTGGATGGCTGTGTTTCTCTCCCTGATGGATGACAGGGCTTCAGCTGCTGGAATTTTAAGGATCTCTTTCTGTGCTGGCAACTACAGACAGAGCTCTTGTGAATGACGTCATCCATCACAAAACCTCCCCAATCACCTTTGTATTAGGATGTAGTGACCAGACAGCTCAATTGAGTTTTACACAGGTTTTTTTTCCCCCTCTCTCCTTCCACCTCCTCCTTCCTCGTTAATTGAGCATTTATTTATGAAGACATTTGCTGTGGGTGCAAAGGTCAAGTGTAATGTCCTAGGGATTAAAAGCTGAGGTTTACTTAACATTAATTGGGAAGGGAGGTGAGCTGGAGGCTGTCAGAAAGCCTTGTGGTGGGTCTTTTCCCCAGCCCTGTCAGAGGGGTACAGGTTGCAAGCACCAGTGAAAAATTTCCAGTGCTGGGAGAAGAGTAAATAACCTGTCAGCCTGGAAAATCCAGGCTGCCTGTGTTCACCTGAATGGCAGTATGTGTGTGTATAAATAGCTATAGATGCCTATGTGTGGCTACTGCATTTTTTCCATTGTATATGCAGCGCTCTTTTGGTGCCTGCCCGTGATGCCGCATATCGCAAGCGTCTGGCTATGCTGTACCACGTGTGAGGTTGGGAAGTGAAGCAAAACATCTGAGGCATGTTACTGAAATGCTAACGAAAACCAAAAAAAATGTCTGGCTCTCAGGTCATTAAAATGTTAGAAATACTCTCATGGCAGGTCTTGGAAGCTATTGTTTTCCAAAGCTGCTTATTCATCCTCTTCTGGAAAGTGGGAAGTAAGCAAACTTCAGAGTTCCTCCAGTATTGCTAAGCTGATAGACGGTTTTGAGCATCACAGCCCACAGCACCATCAGCTTCACTGTATCTTTGCAAAGCTTTCCTCAAACCACCAAGTCACCAGGCGATACCTTGACAATATCTCTCTTTCTTTTTTTTCTCTTTCAAATGCTCCACCGTCTTATTCCAGGAATCGCTGTCATTACTAAGTCTTCTGTGATCAAAAATCCCAGCTGAGGTGACATTTTCTGACTTGTCCATTTTTTCCTGCTCTTTCAGCTGGAAGTGTATAGATCTTAGGCACTAGCTGCGTAAACAATCGTCATACACATACAGAGGCAGCACCACAGGAAATACTTTTCCAAAGAAAATGATAGAATGTTTCACATTACTGTAGAATCTTCAAATATACTCTTGGCTTGTTGTTTTTACTTTCTCCTGATTTCTATGCGCTTGTTTGATACTGTACTGTTTTGCGTATAAGTGTCAAAGTATTTTTATGTTCTTCCCTTGATAATTGACGATAGCCACAGCAATGACTTAGAAGATAGTTCTTGTCTCTCCCATTATCAATGGGGGGAAAAAAATGCATCCCTGGGATAACATCCTCAGAAGCAGCACTTGGTCTTACTTATGTGCTAGGTAGAAGGAACCCATTGCAGAAAGGAAAGTAGAAGTAGAAAAATGTTATGCCAACACCTTCAGTTTCAGGTGATGATGCTTCCATACAGAGACTTCCGTGGTGGTTCTGACTTCTGATGTTGCCTCTCCAAAAGAGTAGAGCTGAAGGAAAATTGCAGTATTTCCTCATGAAATGATGAAAGTGTGCCATGAGGGATGCAATAACATCTCCAAGGGTTGCTCAGTCCCTCAGAAGTCTCTTTTTATTCTCCCCAACCCACTAAATACAACTTTTCTGATCACCCTTGAAAACAAATGGAGACAGGTAGCAGAGTGTTATTACAAGCAGTCTTAAAGCCCTGAACAGGCCGCCCTTACCCAGGAGGAGGTAGGCTTCTTACTTGATCTCCCACCAATTAGTGATAGCCCTAGTGGGATGCGGCAGCCTCCAGCATTTTTGGAAGCAGTGAGCCTCCTCTTCCCAAGGCTTCCTCAGAGACAGCAACTTGGGCACCATGGTAGTGTATTGGGCTTCATGTAGGATTTCACATCTTCTCTAAGCAAAAATATCTTGATATTGCTTTTGCAGTGCTAGGTGACCATTATCCTGTGCCAGCACGAAACTCCAAGGATAGCATCTCTAAATTAAATGTGTTGTCTGTATAGTTTGCAATGACAAAATGAGCACTGGCTTCTGAATGCAACCTTGCATTTGACTTTGCTTTCTGCAATGAATTACAGGATGTTCAGTGGGACAGCAAGTATCTGATTTTTACAGCTACTGAAACCAAAATCAAACAGACGAATCAACCAGCCCTAAACTACCCTGATGGGATGTTGTAATGGCCACTCATAGGCCATCAAAGGGCAGCCATGTGGGCCAGCCCTTGCAGCAGGTATGGGCTGACACATAGTGACTAATTGAGTGCTTGCAGGCTGGAAGGACAGCTCTTGGTGATTCAAAGAAGGCTGGAAAAGGCACGACTTCCATGGAAATTTCTTCGTAGCTAGAAGGCAGTTATCACCTTACTGGAGCAGCTCAGTCTGGGAGAGGGCTCTGCATAAGGATCCTCTGTACCTCCCTGCCCTACAGGGCAGCAGCAGCTGCGGGGCACGTCCCTCTCCCTCATCTAAAATGAAGAGCATTTCATGATTCATGGAGAGGGTTGTGTAGAGAAGCATTCAGCATGTCCCTCCTTTAGCTGGTTCTCTTTATTTCTGGGTGTAAGCAGGCCACAGCTGCTGCCTGTACTAGCACTTTGCACTTCCATGTTTCCACCTGGCTGAAAGCTTCACATCCCTTTTCATGAATAAACACTCCAAAAGAGGCAGCTTTTCCATTTCAGAGATGGAGAAATGGAGTTGTACAGATAAGGAAACTATTCACCTGCATATGTGAGCATTGTAAGGGGACAGTGGAGCCCAGGTCTTTTAATTTATTGCCTTATGCTTCAGCCGCAAGTTCTGAAGGGAAGCTTTCACTTTAACATGACCTGTAGGGATTGCTGCTTTTAGAAGGGACCCAGCTGTTCCTGGTAGAGAAGTGCAGCTATGGAGGGAGAATCTGTCTGTTACGTAAAACGTGATGCGGACACCAAACTGTTCATCTGAAACAGCAGAGTTGGTGAGAAAAGGGCTCTGTGGAAGTGAAGCAGTGAAAGGTAGCAAACACACAGGGATACAACAGGGCTGGGGGATGCTCTACAGCTAATCTCTGCTTACAAGGTCCTAGCACTAAACTCTATGTTGTTCCATGTCTGTGATAAAACTGGCAGCCCAGCACAGAGAAAGGCAAGATTACCTTAGCTAGAAATGAGCCTGCAGATGGATCCCTATGCCACCAAAAAGCTTTCACTTCAGACTGATTTTTCTGTGGGTGATGCAGGGTTGCTGTCTCGCATGGCAGTTTTGTTCTGGGGGGCGGTTGGTTGCTCAACCCTTTGCCATTAATACTGTCACTTTCTAATAAAGGCATTGATTTGTAGACTTGGGATGGAATACCTGGGGCAGCTGTCACTCTGTCCCAAAGTCATAAATCCTCATGGTCTTCCTCATCTGTCCTCTGTGATTAAAGCAAGGGCTCCTTGGCAAGATGAATCACCGAGACTCATAGGTATTTGCTTGCCATGTTACTGCCACAGACCACTCTGTGTGCTGTCCAGGCACTGTTCGCCTGACATAAACAATAGATAAAGATGTCAAATGTGCAGAATTGCTCTGTAAGGAAACAGCAATGATCCCCAGAGCTCCAGGATTCTTACTTCCTTTTAAACTTGGAAATTAAATGTGGGGGTTCTTTAACACAAAAACTGAGGTGGTTGGCAGTTTCCTTTGTCTGTGCATATAAAGCATATTTTGGTGTAGCAGGGAGAGACATGCCATTAATACTTAATCCCAAGCATGCAAATTACTACTGGATTTTGTGTAAGTAATTTAGATCCCCTTGGGTTTTTTTCCACAGTGTTCTTTTCTATTTATCAATTTCTTCCCTGTATCTCCCAGTTTGCCTGCGTTTTCATTCATCATTCATTTACAAAGCCATTCAGATCATCAGAAATCAATTTCCTCCCTGAACCTGGTCCTGTTACAAAACAGGCCAACCCCACATGCAAGTGATGTTATGAAGATGTGTGTTGTTTTGTACAGAGGGGTGTGTAGCAGGAGGTAAATTGAGACTAAAAAGAAGCCAAGCTGAGTTTTGTGAACTAAGTGTTGTCTTCAGCTCAGCATCCCCCTGCAACATAAAAATAGATAATTTTCTAATAGATTCAGAAAGCTGAAGTTTGACTTGCACTTTTGTTCTCTTCTCACTTCTGAATCCTTGATTCCTTTTTCCAATCAGACAGCTTAATTAGCCCAAGCCCACCCAACAAGTAGCTGGCTAGCAGCTACCCATCCTGCGCGTGCTGCTCTGCCTCTGAATCACTGCCTTGACGGAGATCCAAGGGCTCAGCTTTACTCTTCCTCCGGGGTGTGCGTGTATGAGCGTGCAAGCGTACTGCAGGCACCCCGTGTTTCATCCCTATCTGCAGATAGCACATGTAAATCACCGGGCTGTTACACAACCGCTACCTTACATTGGTACAAATTTGCTGGTCTGTTCACTCCTGCGAGTGTTTGCTCCAGTGCTTCTGCCCGGCAAATCCTTGTGGCTGCCCTGCGGACAGAGGACTGCGTCCTCCCAGCATCTCCGAAAGGTAAGGAGCTCATGTGGCTCTTCATATCTTCTCAGAGGTAGGATCGCTTGGCCAGGAGGGCATGGGGAGCTGTGAAGTAGGTTGGGTTTATAGTTTTCCCAGGGTGTCGAGGCTCATGTTGCATGCTCCTGCCTGTCTCTCCAATGCCTGTGTCCTCTGTAGACCATGAGAGTGTAGGAGGCAAAAGTGAGGGAGTCTGAGACTTGCATAGATAGGATGGCTCTCACACCCTGCTCTGCTCTAAGTTTACTGGGAGAAGCATTTTAACTTCTTAATACTTGGTCATTGAACCATGCGAGAGTGGTAAAGTAGGAATGCCTTTGCCAATCTAGCCATAAATTTTGTGTGGGAAATAATGATTATGTATTAAAACTATTTCTGTCATCTTCACTATTTCGATGTTGCTTTGCTTTTCATAAGACAGATAGAAAATACTGCCCACACATTTCAGATCCTGCTCTCTCTGTCTCACTTCTGTAAACTAAGAGCCATGCACATGAAAGGGTCATTTCTGTAGGACAGCATGGCAGAGACATGGAGTCCTGTGACTTTTTCACCCTATCCCTTACAAGTAATCTTCTCAGCCATGTTCTCACCATAGCATCCCTGCTGGCACTTCTTCTCCAGTGTACCTTCAGGGAAAAGGCTTCAGATAGCTCATTCCAGCTTTACAGGGCGCCAGGAGCTGAGGAAGTCCATTTTTTGTACCATTGCTCTCACTCATTTTCTAACTTCTATTTCTATATTCTCTAAATTGCCAGATTTCCATTCTGGCTAATAGTCTTCATGTGCATGTAAATGTATACAGGTGCATGGAAAGATGTTGCTCATATATATGCATACGTATATGGGAAGATTGGGAAGCAGTAGGCCACTATGATGCCCAGCTTTTCACTCTGGGACACAACACTCCTGCTTTTCTTAACCACATTTCTCAGATTGATAAAAGCCTTTCCACTTGCCAGAGCATTTCTGCTATCTCTATAGACATTAGCCCATCTTCTCCTCTGCACAGCATCCCAGGCACTGCGGGGGATGTGCAGTGGTGACGGATGTCCATGTCCTGCCTGCCCCCTTTCCTATAAGACTTGCCAAAGCATGGTGTGCTACCACCAGCCACGTCTTTGTAAGGTAAACTTGGAAAGTCTCGTCTGAACCTGAGCCTTGACTGCTTTGAGAGGAGAAGCAAGTTTCTAGGGCTGAGATCCAAATGACAGGCTCTGATTTTAATCTCTTCCTAAGAATTTTGGTCTGCACTGGAGGCAACACCTGGAGATGTCTCCTTTTGCCTACAGTCCAGATGCACCTGAGATACTTGAGTTCTCATGCTCTTGTGGCAACAGCGACTCCCCATGTGCTGCTGTGCTGTACTGGACTGGCATGGGATTTCCCACAGAGGACCTCTTGCTCTGTTCTCTCCCAGGCCCCATCACTGCCATTGCTATTGCTGAATCTCAGCACCTAGTCACCTATTAGCAATTCCTGCCTTCCAGCCAGAAACCTGCAGAGCGGGTGCTGTCTGCACCTAATCCCTCCCTGCTCCATGTGCTCCAACCCTACTTTGTGCCCTCTGGACAGGCTTCTAGGGAGAGCCTGCATGCTCCTCTCTGCTCCTCTGGCTGGCCCAGGAGCAGCCAGTTCCTACCTCACTTCACAAAACACGCCACTACCTCCCAGGGCTTAGTATACACCCTGACATCAGGGCACAACTATTTCAGGTGCTTCTTGCTTTTTGTGGTGTGTATGTAGCTGCACTGGGAAGAGTAACTCGAGAAATCAGGTGCATAACATGGTGCATATAAGAATGGGGAATGTTAACAACAGAGGGTAGCACATTGTGCTTATTTACTTCATGTGACTATGAGCTTAGGTCTCTCCATACTGCTGGATTTCAGAGCCAGTGGTTTATTCATCAGTGTTTTTTGGCTATTTATATTAGTAAGTGTAAATGACAGAGAATAAGCTTCATTAATGAGTTTACACAACAAAAAGCCTTTATCATAAAAAGGAATTAGGTGGGGGAAAGGTTTTTAATTAGCTTCATTTAGTTATCAATATAGACAAGCAACCATTGGAGTGATTTAAACAGTTTTTGTTTGGTTTTCTTCTTTACTGTTTGTCTAAGAGGTCTGAGGCAAATAAGAGAGCTCCTGCTGTGGTGCAAGTTGGCTCAGCAACACAAAGCAATGGACCTATGTCAATTGAAGCAGTTAAGAATCTGCTTGCATTTTTCAAATGTCATTCAAGGCCTTTTATGTCACTGAATGTTGTTAATTAACTACATGACTTTTGTTTGAATCATTTTGTCTTGTCATTTTTTTGCTTGTGTTGCTCTGCTCTCTGAGAACGCTCTTTAGGCCAATACCCAAAAAGATATTCTTTTGAGAGAGGCTTAGTGGTACAGGAAGGTGGCATGTCAAGATACAGTGATTTATATGCTGGTGATTAAGTTTAAATAATTGAGAAGTATTGGTATTCTATTACTTTTTTCTTACCTACTCACTCATGATTAATCATTTGTTTTTCATCCTATGGTTTTCCTTCTAGATTTTACTCACAGATTTTTTCCTTCGGAGTACTGCCATGTACTTTAGATATAGTGGGGATTACTCCTGAGCAAGGAATGTTGAAAGATTTGTGAGGAACCCAAGAAAAAGATAAAAGTGAGATTATGAGAGACAGCATCTTCACCACAACTGCATCTTTAAGCCAACAATCAAACCCACTGAAAGGCAGAGATACCTTAGGCCAAGTTTCATTTCAGTCTCACGTATCTGCACAGACCGCAGAGACTGAAATTACTAATAATGATAGTCATCTCGAGCTTTCCCAGCAAATAATTTGGTATTATCTTTATTGTAGTTATCTGCATCTTCACACCTCCCTTCCCTGGTAGTTTCTGGGTTGCCTTCTCCTTCTCATGGAAAACAGGCTGCGCAAAAAATGAGTCACTCGTAAAAGATCAGAAAATATTGGCATACATCATCTGCACTTCAGGCTCTTGCTTTGTCCCACGTGCTGATTGATTAAAAGCCTGATTACAGAGGGAAGGTTGGCAGCACAGTGAGGCATGGGATGGCTGCCGTGGCATGGAGGGCCCCCAGTATCCTGGCTGGATCACTGCCATTGCCCACCACACGTGTGCACTTCCAGCCACCCAGCACAGCACACCACGGGGCTCCTCCAGCTGCCCAGCTCCTGTAGCTGCAAGGCAGGGCAGGGCTCCAAGGGTACCCAGGCACAATGGGAGAGCAGGCACTAGGTAAGGACTGCAGCTACTGCAGGGTCATGAGCAGCAACGATCCCCTGCCTCCACATCTGGGAACTTCCAGGGCATTTAGCCGACCTGATCTCGTCCTATAGCAAGATGGACTGCTCTGCTTAACGGATGAGGGAAAGGCTATGGATGTTGTTTACCTGGGCTTCAGTAAAGCCTTTGACACCATTTCCCACAGCATTCTCTTGCAGAAACTGGCTGCTCGTGGTGTGAATGGGTATACTCTTTGCTGGGTAAAAAACTGGCGGGGTGGCATAGCCCAAAGAGTGGTGGTGCATGGAGTTAAGTCCAGTTGGCAGCTGGTCACAAGGGGTATTCCCCAGGGCTCAGTGTGGGGGCTGGTTCTGTTTAATGTCTGTATCAGTGATCTGATTGGACTGAATGCAACCTGAGTAAGTTTGCAGACGACACCAAATTGGACAGGAGTGCTGATCTGCTGGAGCGTAGGAAGACCCTGCAGAGGGATCTGGACAGGCTGGATCAATGGGCCAAGGCCAATTGTATGAAGTTCAACAAGGCTCAGGGGTGGGTCCTGCACCTGGGTCACAACACTCTCATTCAGCACTCCAGGCTTGGGGAAGAGTGGCTGGGAACCTGCTTCATGGAAAAGGACCCAGGGTGCTCATTGACGGAGCTGAACATGAGCCTGCTTGTGCCCAGGCAGCCAAGAAGGGAAACAGCATCTTGGCCTGTATCAGAAGTAGCAGAGCCAGCAGGACCAGGGCAGTGATCATCCCCCTAATACTGGGCACTGGTGAGTCTACACCTCAAATCCTGTGTTCAGTTCTGGGCCCCTCACTTCAAGAGAGACGTTGAGGTGCTGGAGTGGGTCCAGAGAAGGGCAAGGGAGCTGGTGAAGGGCCTGGAGCACAGTGTGATGAGGAACTGCTGAAGGACCTGGGGGTGTTTAGTCTGGAGAAGAGAAGGCACAGGGGGACCTTACTGCTCTCTATAAATACATGAGAGAAGGATGGAGCCAGGAGGTGGCTGGTCTCTTCTCCCAAGTAGCAAGTATTAGGACAAAAGGAAACAACATCAAGTTGTGCCAAAGAAGGTTTAGATTGAATATTAGGAAACATTTCTACACTGAAAGTGTTCTCAGGCATTGGAACAGGCTGCCCAGGGAAGTGGAGTCACCACACCAGGAGGTATTTAAAAGATGTGCAGACATGGAGCATAGAGACAAGGTTTAGTGGTGGACTTCACAGTATTACATTAATGGATGGACAACTTGATTATCTTAAAGATCTTTTCCAACCTAAATGAGTCTATGATTCTATTCTATGATTTCAAAACTTTTCCATAAAACTTCTTCCCAGTTCGCTACCCCAGGGTGCAGACTGGAGAGTAAATGCCCTACAAGCGTGTCGTGACCCAGAGGTGAATATTAACCTTCAGGGTAGGTGGGGCAAGTCCGAGAAGGCTTAAGAACTGGAAAATCTGATTGCTGGTCTCTTGCTGTTTGCCCAAGTCCTCTGCTTTCTCTTCTGATTTACGTACAAGTTGAACGACTAAAGCCATTTATCCCTGAATTAATAATTGTTCCTAGCCAGTGTTTTGCAGTTAGATGATATGAATGAGTGCATACCCTAGATATTATGATACAAACATTTTTTACATGGCTCTATTCCCAGTGTCAGGATAATATACCCAGCAGGCACAGGAGAAGAATCATTATACACTTCTTAGAAAAAAGTGTTAGGACTGCAAAATCTTGACCGGCATTATTATTGTGGCCAAACTGCTTAGGGACTGAGCTGCAATATCAGAGTAATTTACTGGCAGTTTAAATGCTTTCTGCCTCAGTTTTCCTTCTTGTAAAATGGACACAAAAATGTCCCTCAAAGCCATACAGATTAATTCAGGTTTCTGAAAGATTTGAGATCTTGGCCTGAAACAAAATGATTGAATGTGATGTTTCTACTGATGAGGGGTATGTGCTGCACAGACCCAGGGAGAAGTTATTTGCATAGTTTAGTGGAATTAGTTTTAGTGGTGTTATTACCCACCAGTAATCAGACTGGTAAACTAAAATAGGACATGATCTAACCCATACCAAGAGAGACAGGCTCATTAAATCAAGCAGATTTGTTTTGTGGGTTTCCCATATATGTGTAGTTATACAATTTACATTGAAAAAAAATTTCTCAATTTGCATTTGTGCTCCAAGTATTTATTTTTAACTATAGAAGCTGTACTGTTCTGCATTTTATCTTTGTTCCTCCAGGAAAGCTGGTATATGGTAGTTTGTGACATTTCCATCGTGAAAGATCCTTAACATTAAACAGTTATTTAGGACCAAAAGCCCTTGCCCTAAGATACATATGGTTGCACTTAAGCTGAAATCACCACTTTATGTTAGAAAATATTGTTTTCATCATAAAAGGTAAGTGTTCCCAGAAGTGTATTAAAATGCCCAGAGATACAAAAGAGAAATATTGGAATTCAATCTTGGGTACCAATGTAAAAATATTTAAATATGCTATAAATTGTGCAGATCCAGCGCTGTTCACTGAAGAATATTTCAGGTTATTAAAATATTTTCTATTCAATAAGAGACACTAAAAGTAATCATGCAGTTTGTGTGCTGTTCAGTGTTAGAAACACTTCTTGATATACGTACTGAATAAAGTTCTCTGGGTCACAAACAAAAGTTACTTCAGATCCTAAAAGGAGCGATTAGAATAGAAGAGTGCATCAAAAAAGAAAGTGGAAGGGAAAATGCATAAATGATATTTAGTTCAGCTCCAGCAGTGGTGATAAAAGGCAGAAAGGACTCCTGTGGCTGAAGTGTATTAATTCATAAGATCACAGACTGGTTTTTGTTGGAAAGGACCTTAAAGCTCATGCAGTTCCAACCCCCTGCCACGGGCAGGGACACCTTCCACTAGACCAGGTTGCTCCAAGCCCCATCCAACCCGCCCTTGAGCACTGCCAGGAATGGGGCAGCCACAGTTTCTCTGGGCAACCTGTGCCAGTGCCTCAGCACCCTCACAGGGAAGAACTGCCTAAGATTTCATCTCAGTGTCCCCTCTTCCAGTTTAAAGCCATTCCCACTTATACTGTCCCTACAGGCCCTCATCTAAAGCCCTTCTCCTGCTTTCTTGTGGCCCATTCAGGCACTGGAAGCTGCTCTAAGGTCTCCTGGAGCCTTCTCTTCTCCAGGCTGAGCAAGCCCAGCTCTCTCAACCTGTGTCCAGAGCAGAGCTGCCCCAGCCCTCAGAGCATCTCCATGGACTCCTCTGGTCTTACTCTGACAGGTCCCCATCCTCCTTATGGCGGGTGTCCCAGAGCTGGACACAGTACTCCTGTGCACGCAAAGGCCTCCTATCCATGTTACATGCAAGAAAGGTACTGACTCATAGAGCTCATGCAGAGCATCTTTAAAGTAAGCAGGCAGCATTACGGGGGGCACTAAATTAAAATAATAGCCCTTTTTTGCCATTTTAGCCCCAAATCCTGGAAAAACAGAAGGCAGTTTTGCCACCTTTGTTGGAACAGAAAGCTTGGTCAATGAAGGTTTTGCTAACAGCTTACCTTTGTGACGGGTTATCAAACAGAGCAAAAGGAAGGATGCTGAAGCTGTCTGTGGGCTTCAAATGGAACAAAACCAGCTTCAAATCTATCATGCAAATGGAAAGTAGGAGTAGCAATAATATTTTTATCAACAACCTCTTATATTGCTGAGTTTGGTGCATTTACAGTAAAATCATAAATAAGACTCCATAAAATCTTCCTTTAGACATGCCCCTGTCTTTGAGTGCCTTGATTTTGGAAAGGGATCTCAGCTCTACGCTTCAGATTGGCTAAGAACTACAGACCTAACTGCCCTCAATAAGCAATGCATCTAAGGAGATCTGTTTTAATTGGGTAACTGCTCTCATTAACAGCAATGAATAACCCCATCAAAAAGTTAAGCAGGAGTAATAGCACCACCTGAGGCAGAAAACACCATGCAAATCATTATCAGACAGAGTAGGTAAAGCTGCATGTGTGCCATGCCAACACTCCTTAGCTCAAACCCCTGCATAAAACTCCACAAAATAAGATTTTTCTCTATGAAAATGCTTGAACTGAAAGGTGTCCAGTAGGATCCAGGACCTTCTGATTTGGCATCAGAAGTCTTACCCTGAGTACCACTATTTTCTTCAGCAGTGTATAAAGCTCTCAGCCTCACTTGCCAAATTGGGATAGTGAGAGCATAGTGTCTTGCAGGGTGTTTGTCCCTCTGGGCTTCATATGCATTTTGCAGTAAATGTTTTCAGAGTACCTTGTGTTAAAAGATCCTTGCAGGAATTCTTATGCAGGAGAAGCTTTATTTATTTAGGTCAACATTAGCACTATTTCCTGACTGTTGTGAATACAGTCTCAGGGGAGAATTTGTTTGTCATTTTAGTTGGAAAATGACAGGATAAAAATATACTGGACAGTTGCAAACATAGCTGCGGGTTTTTTCAGTTGACTTGGTGCAAGAGCCTGGGTGGAGGTTATTATTTACTAAATGCTCTCAGTTCAGTGGTGGCCTCGTAAGAGTTTCTCTGTATTTCTACTTTCCTTTAGTGTTCGTATCCTACATTACTATTTCCCTGTTCCTCACTTCTTCTGTTGTCAACTTACCTCCTTCCTTTTTTACACTGGGGACTTACAGAGAACACAGTTATATTTGGAAGAGTTCATCATATAAATGCTGAGACAAAGTCAAGGGTCGTTCTTACTCAGAGCTTGCCAGCATCCCTTAATAATCCTGACATGATATGCACCCAGTTCCTCTTGCTCTCAGCTCACTCAGTATATAATTTCTCCAACAGATATTTTGTTCTTAACAATAACACATTTCCATCATGCTCAATGAGGTTCAAATACGCAGCTGTTACTGAGAACTCCCATGGAAACTGATAGGGCATTTGACTGTTGAGAAGTAGATTAATATGGTTTGGGAGATAGTTTCCTTATAAACATTAACTTAGAAAGGAATTAAAGTATGTGTTTACTTTCTGCTCATAAGTACAATTAAGGCTAATCCCCTTTAGCTCCATAAGAGTATTTCTGTACTGGAAGTGCTGGAGTTCTTTACTAACTCAGGGCTGTAGAGAACTGCATTCACAAGTGTGATGAGGTGGTAGAGTAGCTTATTTTGTTCATTATCTTGTAGTATGTTTGCTCTTCTTAAACGAAATTAAAAAAAAGAATCAGTTTTAAAGTTTCCTATTCCCAGAATTACTTTCCCTGTGGTTATGTGAAGCAACACATTGTCTTTATTGCCAAAAGACTGGGTCCTCCACCACGTCAACGAATCCTGTAATCAGGTTGCAATAGTAACAGATTACAGCTGTCATGTTTCTTTTTTTCTCCAGGTTCTGATTTCTCTCCCTATCTCTGGTTTTCTTCTAGTAAGGGATACACACTGGCTCATTTTGCTTAGGTCATCCAGGAGAACTTAAGTGGGCCAATAGTTTCCATTACATTTATCTCCTTTCCTGTCTTTTGTAGCTAACCTAAATGAGTGCCACATAAGCAGATAAGACATAGTCTGAAGCACATTTGCATCAGTGCTAGTTTGAGAAAAACAAAACCTTATTTCTAGAAGTTTTCCTGAAACAATGTCTTTTCCATAAATAACAAAAATAGCCTCAGCAAAACTTTTTACAATAGTTGATGGCAAATAAATACTTAATGTAAACCTCAAACACCTGTTCTTAAACCCTGGGTACAGCCCCAGTGTGCTGCAGGAGCAATGCTGGAGGACCTAGAGCCAGCCAAGAACGCAGAGCAAAGGATTTTCCCAGCATGAGCAAACAGGCTGACACGATACTGGCAGACCCACTCCTAACTTTGCCGTGTTTTCTCCTGCTCTAACCTGCACTGTTGCCTCTGCGGTGCAAGAACACTGCCCCAGGCACCCATCTCAGGGTGTTTGCTCAAAACACTTTGGATGGTGGAAACCTGATGTTATCCTGACTTGTACCAGGTCTGGGTTTCCTTGGGCGTACCAAGCTTGAGTTCTCCTTTGGGTCTCTCCTGGTTTAACCAAGCATGAACATGAGCTAGGCACAACTTGTGATTTTAACAGAAGCCAAAGTGCAAAATGCCTCCCATTGATGCTGACACTGAAAGCCCCTCTCCTGGGGTGCTGAATGGAGGTGGGCAGGAGCCAAGGCTCTGCGCTGGTTGTGGACCCATCACCACACCTTGGAGGTCTCACCCTCTCTGCCCTCCAAACCTGCACTCAGAGGCAAGTCCATGCCGAGTCATTCTCTGAGGTGAAAACACAGCAAACACATTTGCTGCTGCCTGCCTACTCCAGAGGATTTCCTGGTGCTTTCAGGAGACTGAAAGCAAACTGATATGTTCTAGTGCTTTAAATGAGGACTAGGCATTGGTGGGAGGCTTGTTTAGTATCTGAGTGGGATCATGACTACGATGTTCATCTGCATGTTACCAGCATGGAATATACGCAGTTGGGAGCAGTTTGAAGATGAGTAGGCTCAGAAAGAAAGAAAAACTCTTCCAGGGAGGGAGAAGGCAGAGTGAAAGTCTGCTAAGGCTTGCAGCAGAAAAAGATGGAGCTATAGGAGTGGGATAATCTCTGCACGAGGAGATCAGCCACAGAAAATCAACAGTTGATGGGAGGCTGCTCTAAACATGTACTGGGAGGATGGTATTTACCCTCCAGCGAAAAGCAGGGTAGGTGCCAAACCTGCCTGTTGAAGAAGCAGGAGGTTACCAGCCAAACCAGCACATAGTGACCCCTGGGGGACCTTTCTTTCAAACACACCATTTGATGTCTGGCAGCCCTGTTTCACACAGCAATGATGTAATACTGAAAGTTGACAGCTGCTGTTAGCATCTGATTCTGCTCGGATTGCTAACGCTGGTGTTCCAGGCGGGTTTTTCAGGGATCTCTGAAGGAGCAGCCCTTGCGCAATGGGTGCAAGGTGTCATTTAGCGTGTACTTAGCAGTTGTCTACACATTTTGGTAGCCTCTCAAGTATGTGAAAAAGCCAACCAAGAATAGCTCATTGTTTTCAAAGATGTTTTAAGACAGGGAATGAATGTTTGCAGCTCGATGAGGATTTTTGGATGTTTGGCAGGATGGTTCAAGGTGCTGTGGCTTTCTAGCAATGCTCCTGCAGTATTCTTTGCATTCTTTTGTCTGAGAGAGGGGAAAATGTATGACTGATTCCCACTTAATTAGGCCTCATCTGATAAACAGTTATGTCACTATTTACATATGAGTAGTCCCACTGAAGTCAAGTCCTACAGCTGTATACTTCATCTGGTAACAATGTAAATCCAAGATAAACAGACTTGGAACAAGAGATGTACATTGCCTTATATGTATGAACTACCTGAATATAGCAAATGCTGGGCCCTGTCATTCTGGCAAAAGCTAACAGCTATCCTGTTTCAACACCCTGTAAATGGATCACCTGAGTATTAAACGGTAGACCAAACTCTACTCGCTGGTCCTGTCTTGTACTGATGTGTATGACTTGTCCAATGAGTAATTTTGAATCTATTGTGCCCCTCTATGGTAATAAGGAATAATAATCCCCCACACCTACTCATGTCAAGTGATTTTTCATGGCTGAATCTCCCATAGCCTAGGGATCAGCCCTTCTAAAGATAAAAACCATAGTCAAGATGTAGAGAAAGGAAATGGCTGGAAATTCAACAGGCATCTGGGCTTAATTCTACTCCATTCCTTCTCCAGTGCCTTTCTTGGAGGAATCTCTCTCAGCTTTCTGTCAGTGACTCACTTCCACCACTTTTGTGCATTGACTGATGTTCCACCTTCAGCTCTGGTCCATCAGAACAACTTGGGCTGTTCTCTCACCAGTGAATGGCAGGACAAGGAAAGAACTGTGATTGTTTTATAGTACCTCCTACTCTTCTGCCAGATAACTCCCATAGTCCATAGCATCCCATATCACCCTACCAATGACCTTTTGTTCTTCCCTACACTTTGGTACCATTCTCATTATTACAGTGCTGGTTTTGCATTAATTACATCAGACTGATGTAATTGAAGTGGCATAAAGCAAACACATGCTTAATTTGGCCTAAGGAGAAAGGAAGGTTATCACTTGTCACCTATCCCCAAGTGGGTGGAGTCCTATTGTGCTGTCTTAAGCAGAAATCTTGACCAGGAGATCTTATAGTTAGCTCTCTCTTTGCTTGTGGTACTGTCAGCATGACCCTGCCTTAGTATTCTTAGCAAACCCCATTGATTTGCTCTGGAAAACACAGCTGGGCAGGACCAAAATGAACCAGTTCCTGCTGTGGATCTCCTGGGAGCTTTCCTGGAATTTTTCTGTAAGCTTAACATTACTACATCAGTATAATACTGTGACCCACCAAAGGATTCTTCCGGGCGTCTCTAACAACTGAGACCTTCCTCGGAAAATTGAAATATCTAAGAACTTAATGAGATGAGAAGCTCAGGGGGAAACAGTATTGTAGATAAAGTACTTCCTTACAAGTGATACAGCTGGAACTGCTTTCTCAATGAAAGACTCTGTTTCATGAAATAAGTATGTAGAAATATTTTTTTTAGTGATACTTCGTATTTATAAAGTTCTCTCTACCCAGAACCACTGACGACTCCATGGAGTCAGAAACTTTAAAGATTTGAATGCATATTTGTGTGATCAAAATACGAACTCTGTGACTAGCTTCTCAAAGTAAATATTACCATAGTTATTTTATTCCCCTGAAGGAGGGGCAGGAGCTGTTTGCTTGGAAGGCTGGAGGAAGGCAGAACTCACTGCAAGCCCACTTGCTGAAACACTTTGGTTTGGAGTTGATTTTTTTGGTGTTTTTTTTTTTTTTTTTTTTTCCCTTTAATGTAATTTTAAAAGCGGTATTCCTAACTAATAATAACACAAACGATGAGTACTTCCAACTGCTGAAAGAAACCTTCAGCTTCCTAACTGAAGAGCAAGACTTAAGGATGGAGCTCGGGTGACAACTGATAGGGTGATCTTTTGGGTGCAGCCTTACACCGGCAACCGCCTTTCTGAACGGCTCTGCCTGTTGCATGGCACACAGCAAGAGCGGGACGCTGGTGGAGGGATCCAGCAGTTCTTTCTCTTCAGGGCAGCTTTGCTGGAGACCACTTGACTTTTCTTCTAACACCTTGCCCCCGAGGAAGGGAAGTACCAGCTGCACCAGTCCTAGGGCAGCATCTGCTGGTTATTGCATGGATCAACATAGATGGTTGTCATGGAAGAGGCTGTTCGCTTAGGCTCCTGGGCAGAGGTACCTGGGACGCGGGGGGTGGGCATGGGAGAAGGGGCGCTGGGAAGAGAAACGACCCGTAAGCGCGTTTGCAGCAGTCGCTCGGGAAAGAATGTGAGCAGACTATGAGCTCCTGAGGCTTGGGCTTGCTTTTTCCTGTTAGGAGGGTCAGCTCCCACAAACTCTGGAGAGACCTGGTTCAGTTGGCTGCAGTTCGACACCAAAGGCGAAGCAGCCCTCCCCGCATTCCAGCCCCCACCCCGCATCCTATCCCACCCTGCCCCGCACACGCTCCGCGCTGGGCTGTTCAGCGAGCAGTCAACTCGAGTTTCGGAAATAAAAATGCTGGGGAGAGGACTTTGTGCGACTTGTGTCAGGAATAACAGCGGGGATCGACCTCCTCCAGTGGGGAAAGGGACAGCGGTTGCTCCCGGGAGGGTGGTTTTACGCCGTGGACGGACGGACGGAGCCGTAGCAGGAACAGCCGGGGACGGGCGGTGAGGAAGGGGAGAAGGGGAAGGCCGGGTCCCGGGATGCGCCCCTCTTCCCTCCTCCCACTTGGTGTGAGGCAGCCCCGGGGGGCACAGCGGGGGAAGGAGGAGGTGCTGGGAATTTGCGCCTGGGAAAGGCAGGGGTTTCCGAAAGGAACTCGTCTTGGCAACTGTGCCACGCTCCTCTTGTGGCAGGAGGTAGGATGCAACAAGTCCCTGGAGCGCTTCCCGGTGCGAGCCGGAGCGAACGTGACATTTAAAAATAAATAAATAAATGAATAAAAAAACCAAAAGGCAAACGTTTACTTACCTGTCCCCAGTGGAGAGCTCTGGGGCCGGCCGCCGGTGCGGGCCAGGAGGCGGACGGAGGGCGGCGGGAGCCGGGGCTCGCTTCGCTGCCGGGAAGGACTTTCCTCGGGAACTTTCCGTCCCGCTCTGGTTTCCTGGGAGGCGGCTGCGATCACGTTTTATACCGTTGTTAGCTGGTAACCCCTCTCATTCATTAAGCTCACGTAATAACTCAAAGGGAAACGTGACTCTGAGCTAAGGCGTTTGCGTAAATCTATAGGTTTTTAAAACTCCCTGCCAGTTGCTTTCTGTCTTCTGTAGGCACCAAGGTGGTGGAGAGTTTAAGCTTGCGGATATTGCAAAGGGTTATTAGATTCATAAGTCACACCAAGTGGTGGGCGATCCACTGAGCAAAGCAGAAGTTCTCACATGATGACTTCAAACAAGACACATTACCTTCCAGCATCTGTTGGAGAGACTGGATTTTAAGACACTTCTGTCTCCAGGACAGCAAAGAAACAATGGTGAGTACCAATAAAAAAAGCCTATCTTTATAACTGGAGAGAAAACAACAACAACAACAAAATTAAGAAAAAGCTTGAGTTGTTGCTTAACGACAGTATCTGGTATGACGGGCTCGGCTTTCTGGCACTTACTACACCAAAGCAGCATGTCAGGCGCGGAGGCCGGGGGAATTGTGCTTTAGACGGTGTAACTTTAATCGCAAAGCTCTTTGATTTAAGGCTACGATGGAGACGCCGCGCTTGAGAAACTTGGAGCTGCCGCCGGGAGCTTTCCCCCCCAACACCTCTTCCTTCCCCCCCGGCTCTTGCCGCGGCTGACAGCCGGGGTGGTGGGGACGGACACACACACACACGGGCGGACGCGCTCCGCGCCCCGCCGCGTGAGGAAGCGGCTGGGGGGGGGGGGGGGGGGGGGGGGGGGGGGGGGGGGGCGGTGTGCGGAGCGGCGCGGCCGCGGCACGTGACGGCGCGGGGGGACGCGGAGCGGCGGAGGCAGCACCCTGGACAGAGGCGGCGGGGACCGGGCGGGGGCGGCCCTGCTCCGCATCGCTCCGCGCCCCGCTCCGCGCCCCTGCGGGCTCCGGGAGCTGCTGCACTTGGTACCGGCTTCCCCCCGCCGTCTTCCCTTTCCCCTCCGCCACCTCCTCTCCCCGCTC
>JANRGW010004125.1:0-23683 GCA_024733675.1 Psilopsiagon aymara | reverse complement strand
GGGAGAGCAGCGGCGCCACCCCCTCGGGTCCTGGGGGGGTCTGCGTCCATGTGCAGGGTCTGATCCGGGCACGGCTCCAGAGCAGCCGGGGGGGGGGCTCAGCGGGGCCCGAGGGGACGATGCCCGGAGCGGTCCAAGAGCCATACAGGTGATCAGTGGATCACCCCTTCTGTCCCATGTCCCCTGGCACCACAGACACTGCAGTGGCCTCTGCTCCTCCGCTGGACGCTCCCTGGTTTGGAAATACAAACAGGCCTTTTCCTTTGGGATGCATCTCCTTTTTGTTCCTTTTCTGGGTTGTTTCTTGAGCATTGGGACATTCAGCCACAACCCCCCGGCACCTTCCTGCCCTGTCGTTGGCTGGAGGGATGCAGGAGGGAGAGGAAGGTAAAGGAAACAGATGCTGATGGTGACGCAGCTCTCGGTTGGCATCCCTGTGGGGCTGGAGCGGGTGGGATCCTGCATCCTGGTGTGATCTCAAAGCTGTTTTGTGACCCTGTGGGTGATGATGAAGAATAAAAAAAGAGGAAAACTGGAAAGAAAAGGGAGGGGGAGGAATTTGCTTCTCTGGTCTTTTTTAAGGATAAAAAGGAAGTAAATCCTTTGTGTTCTGGTGCGTGGCTGGAGGGCTTCACGGTAGGAGCCCCTTGCAGATGCTGAGGGCTCTGTGGATCAGCCCCTGCACCCTCTGCATCCCTGCACCTGTGAAGGGGAGGGTGCACCATTATCCCCTGGGATGTGCCAAACTGAGGGATGCAGCAAAGCCAAATCTGGTGCTGCAGCGATGCTCTTCTCCTTGGTTCATGTGAATGAGCCATCCCTCTGCTTGGGCCTACACCTCCTCCCTGCCTGTTAGAGAGGATTCTGGGCTGGGTTCCACCGGAGCCCCAAACAAAATGTGCCTTTACCAACGCACACGAGACCCTGGTGCAGCACCGTGGTGTTGGCACAGTGCGCACGGAGCTCGGCCAGCGCCTTGCCCAGGGTCCTCCCATGGGAAAGAGCAGGAGGGCTCATCCCAGCCAGCCCGGGGGTGAGGGGGGGAAGGTACCCCAGGAGTTGGTGTCTCCATGTAGATGTGGACTGCCTGGGGTGGAGGTGGTTGTGCCCAATTGCTGCGGCTTTGAAGGGTCCAGAGGACCTTGACACAGTAAAAAGGCAACTCCAGTTAGAACAAGGTGGTGGGGTTTAAGCAGCAGAAGGGATTCAGCACTGAAGCAGCCTCACTGGCCGCAGGGAGCAGCAGGCTCCGTCCCAGGCACCGTGCAGGATGCAGCTCTCGGAGATGCTCAGGTGAGGAGCAGGGGTGGCTCCATCACCTCCTGTCCTCTCCCTGCCTCCCATCCAGACAGGATGTCAAAGGCCTGTTTGGGAAACGCTCCTCCTCCAGCCTGTCCCACCAGGTCCCCGCTGGGGCACAGGTTCCTCCCCCATGAACCACTCTCCTGAGCTGCTCATCAGGTTTAACTTGTGTTTTTTCTTTCATAATGTATTTATTCCCTTCATTTGAGGAGAGACATCAAATTCCTCATTCCTCTGCTTCTGCCCCTCTCCCTCCTCAGCGCAAGCAACATCGTGGCTCTCATGCAACTGAGCTTCTCCCAGCAAAGCCAAGCAAGAACATTGTGCGCCAGGCTCTATTTTAAGCACCCAATAAAAGTGATTTTGGGAGTGGTTCCATCACTGTGTCCTTCTTTCACAGAGCCCTTGGACCTCCTGAGGGTCCCATGGTGCCGAAGCCCAGTCCTCAGTGCCTGCCTGCTCCAGAGGCTTGATGGGCACCTACTGATCAATGCATTGAGGAATCAAAGCAGGCCTCTCCTCACCAGCACTCCTTCAGGGATGATTGAATCAACCCACCCCTTGGGCAGTGCCAGTGGGATGAGCCACGTGGACGATGCCATTCGGATGAAGCAGCTTTCAAAACCTTGAGGAAAATCTACCTGCCAATGTCCAGCACGAGCAGCTCAGCGCCCCCCCCTTAGTGCTGATCTACAGGTGGGGAAACTGAGGCACAGAGCTGCTCAGTGGTTTATGGTCTTCCTAAGTCCCTTTTCCCCTTCCAAGCACACCCTGAGGTCAGGAACAAGCACTTCTTCAGCCTTTCCATCCAGCAGTCACCAAGGGAAGGAAGAGGTGATGGCACAGAGGTGATTGGAGCTCATCATTCACCAATGAAATGGGCTCAGCTGTCTTCAAGTGGGTAATTGAGGCTAAATTCAGGCTGATGGGAAGCAGCAGGGTGGGAGGGGTGGTGGTACTGGGTTGTTTGGAGCATGAGGCTGGAAAAGCACTGAGCTTCCTGGAGTGATCCCCATTTGCAGGGGATGCTGTTGTGGGTTGGGTCTGTCCCGCAGCACCAGGGCCTCTGGAGGAGGAAGGACTGCGAGGCATCAGCGATGCCAATGGACCATGGGTACCGCAGGCGCTGCTGAGGTGGGTGTGCGCTGCTGGGGCTGCTCCTGCTCAGGCAGGCTTAAATCATTGATTCAGAATCCAGTGTGCACCAGGGGCACTTTGGGGTCTGACCCCAGAGAGCCCAGCTCAGTGGCAGCAGCAGCAGGCAGGAAGTGTGGGGCTGCTGTGGGGTGAGGAGGGCCCCATCTGGGTGCTATCCCCAGGGCTGGATGAGGACTCAGGGAATACCATGGTTTGGCAGGGACTCGATGTGGGGAGATGTGGAGGGGGGGCAACAGCCAAGGAAATGATTAAAGGTGGGGTGGGCACCATCGCCTGGGTCAGGGTAATGCGGAAAACCCCCATGGGCAGAGGCAGCTTTGAGGATTGCTGGGGCTGAGCCAGGAGCTGCCCTGCAGCAGGTTTAAGCCTGGCAGAGTAAGGCTGCTGCAGGGCTGGATGCAGCCCCGCCTGAAGCTGCTCCTTGGAACAGGCAGGGAACAAGCAAGGGCAGGACTAGAAATGCAACCACATCTGCCAGAGGCGTCCTCGCGTCAGCGAGCAGGGAACCTGCTCCGGTGGAGTTCCATTGTTTTCCTACAAAGCCATCAAGATGCTCTGCACTGTGAAGCAGCATCTCCTCCTTGGCAAGCGATCAGTCACTGTGGGGTGCATGTGGGGCTGGGTTACAACAGACGGGCAGATCTCATCTGTCCCCCGGTTACATGTGGCTTCCTGGGCTCCAAGAGCACTGTGAGCCAGGAGGAACCCAAGGAAAGCCAAACAGCACCCACGTCCCTCACACAACCTACTTGTGCCAGCTGAAAGGTGAGGTCTGAGCGCCCCAGAGCCCCCGGCACCCAGCTCTGTGCCCTGCACGGCTGGTGGGTGCCCTCCGGTGGTGGCGATGGGCCCTGGCAACCCACTGCAAGCGCTCAGCAGCCTGGCTCAGGAGGTGATGCCGAAGCTGCGCACCCGCTGCGGCTCCTGATGGCCTCCACCATCTCCTACCTTCCTGTAGGAAGACGTGTCCTGGGAGGGATGGGAGGTCCATCTTCCCCTGGAACTGGACATGCAGGAAGATCACAGGTTCCTTAACTGGAAACAGGCTTTGACTTAATGGTTTTCTCCGAAACAGCACAAATGAAAGACAGAAGAACCCAAACTACCATAGAATGTGCTCAATTTAATCGAATTCATTATGCACAGGACACAAAACCAGCTCATTCTGCGATTCCTGCCTTACTTTCAATAGTGCAAACACAGAGATGGTGTTGAGCAAGCACTCCTGCTCATGACTGCGGCACTGCCTGCGGGTGCAGCGTGGTACATTGTTCTACACAAGGATCTGGGACCAAGGGGGGAGCTCCAGCAGGAAATCCCCCTTGCCAGACCAGCAAGTCTTTAAGCCAGAGCTACGACGTGTTCCTGCCTTTGGGCTGCTCCTCAGACATGGTTGAATCTTCTAAGAGTTGGAGATGCTGAAGGTAACTGCGGAGTTCAGCGGTTGCACCTTCCCGAAGCACCCACTCTGTGTAGCAGGCATGGGGTGTCCCACACGTGGTGGGCAGCAAGTGCATGTCCCCAGGGTAGAAGAGCACAGGAAAGCAGGCCTGCGATCACAAAGCTGCCTGTGTTAATAAGGCGCAGAGAGCACGTTGATGGATGTGTAACCAGCCTGTGGCAGATGGCAGGACACCACCATGGACTCGGAATCCCACCTCTTCAGAGGAGCAAGGAAAAGTCCAGTCATTGCAGACAGTAACTGAAGCAGGGCTCCCAGAGCAGAAAAGCCGCTGTTCAAAGGTCATCTGCGCTTCTGGAGCTGTTCCAAACTCAGTTTATTACCCCCGTATAACATGTGGGTCTCATATAATATATGCTGGATATAATCTATGCTGGAGGCAGCAGGATGGAACAGCCCCATGGAAGCTGCACTATGGTCTCCATCACAGTCATGCACCATAATAGATACGTAACACAGAAAGTTCATAGGTGTCCTCGTGGTGACACTGCTCAGAGTAAGCACTCCAGGGGGCTGCTCCAAAGGATCTTTGTACCACACATAGCGGCTTTCTTTAGGCTAAGCTCCACAATACATCTCAGCAGAGGGATGCTGAGGTTTGTGAAGAGCTGAAGCAAAGGCTGCCGTGTGTCAGCAGTCACTGAGAAGAGTAAATGTGACGTGTAGACCTCTGGCTGCCAATACAGAGCATTTACCTACACATGCGGTATCAGCTGCAGAGCACTTTCATGTGCTCAATGGCACTCTACAGTTCCCACACTGAACTGAAGTACCCACCAAAGGAAGATTTTGCTGATTCTGGGGATACTGAAGGCAAAAGTGGCTGAAAAGCAGACGGATCAGTGAACGAAACCTGACCTACAGTACACTTGTACCAAGAGACCTCAGCAGGCTCCCGAGGAACAGCGACCAGTGTCACTGAAGACAAAAAGCAGTGAAACAGATAAACCTGTTTAGTCTGGGCATCGCCAGCCAGCTCTGCTCAACACTGCTCCTAGGAGATGTGCTGCAACCACTGCTGGAGGTTACCAAGGAGCTCTCCTCTCCTATTGCACTTCAGAGTAAACCCACTGTGAGAGAAGAACTCATCCGCTATGAGCCACCAATGGAGTACTCAGAGAACCCAAATTCACCCCCTGAGCACTGAATTCATCTACCTGAGACAGGCAAATGCTCAGCACCTCCAAAAAAAAGTTTCTGAATTGGGACCCCACAGCAACTGCCCCATCTGGAGAAAAGAGGTGACAGCACTCCCTGGCAAACATCCTGCCTGCACTGTAAGGTCACTGTGGTCACTGCAGGCTTTGAGCCAGCTCACCCACACCTCAAGTCTGCCCTTCCTAACCAGTGCCAGAAGAGCGCCCTTGGCACGTTGCTACTTACTTAGATTCAATTTAAAGCAATAGAACATTCTTCTCTCCTTTCCCTGCACTGAACTTCTCCCCAGCCTCCAAGCCCCAGTCACAAACTGGGCAGTTACAGTTACACATGGTGTGCTTGCACTGCAATAGCTTATTCTGCTATAGGAAGGAAACCCAACAATAACATCATCTTATGTCCACTACTATTTCAGTTAAAAAGAACTAAGAACTTGACAAATGGAGGCTGTAAACACCGTGGCTCTACTGAACAAGAAGTCATAGAGATTGTTACACTCAAACTTATCTTGCAATTTGCTTTTTATCCTGAACTGTTACACTAAAAAACAACTTGACA
Organism: Psilopsiagon aymara; assembly: GCA_024733675.1. Taxonomy (NCBI): domain Eukaryota; kingdom Metazoa; phylum Chordata; class Aves; order Psittaciformes; family Psittacidae; genus Psilopsiagon; species Psilopsiagon aymara. The sequence goes on along the minus strand of JANRGW010004125.1, from coordinate 18,045 downwards.
ACGAGGAGTGCACAGCGCCCTTGGAAGGGTTTTGGTAGAGACATTCCTCCCCATTACTTAAACCCTCGGGACTTTTTGGGTTTTGGTCACCACAATCACCTGCAGCGAGATCGGAACAATTCCCTAAACCTGCTTTCAGCACAACATTGAGTTCTTAGAAGCCATCGGGGTGAGGGGGAATTCACAGCATTCAGAAGTGCCACAAAGTGCCTGAGAGCCTCCCAAGGACAGGGACTACCCAGCAGGAACTCCCCCCAGTGATTCCACGCTGCTGATCTCAGCATGACTAAAGTGCATTACCAGCAATTGAACAGCCCTTTAGTTAAGGGAGCAATAAATCAGCTTTTCCATGTGGATTGATTCCCATGGACTTATAGATAGTGCACCTAAACACCAGTCATCCTCCAACAGTTAAAACACAACTGTAAATAACAGCCAACAACAGTCGAAAGTACATCCAACAGAGAAATCATCACAATACTATGTAAAACATAAAGTGGGTCTGGCTTTTGGCAGTGATAGGCAGTAATTGCATATAGCACCTACTCTGGTATCTTTGCAGAGAACTTTGCCATGAGGACCTTCTGCTGGGCAGGATCCGGGTGTCCCATTGCACCCCTGACCTGAGAGGTTGGACCCATGCAAGGAGTGTGGAGACAAGGGGAACAGCCTAGAGAAGCACCAAGGTATGAGCATCGCCTTCTCTTTTTCCATCTTCTGGTGTGCTTAGACTAGAGAGGGAATTCTAGAGACAATGAAACAGGGTTTATTCTATGCACTGTACTTCATGCAAATGCCCGTGTACCTGAATGGTGAAGGCACTATTGCTACTGCTGCATGACATAGGCCCTCCAAAGCCCGGCAGAACAGAAAGGTCTGAGCACACACTCTAGGATGTGATCTCAATCTGACACCAAGCACAGCCCACACACTAACCAGCTGCAGTCAGTGTTTTACCAAAATCGCCTTGTTTTGAATCAAAGGCTCATATCCTGTCTTTAAAGCCACATCACGCTCTGAATTGAGCATCTTTTGTCTGATGAGATGAGGCAGATAGGAGCTGCGAGGGTGCTGTAAGCACAGAGCTATGAGAACATCCCCAAACATGCACAGAGCTCTCAGTTAATCCAGCTGGCAGACCAGACTCTGAGCTAATGCTAGATAGGCTTCAGCAAAGCTCTGCTGGGTGGCACAGAGCTGGATTTAAATGGGGGAAAAAAAGAATCAATAGCAATGAAAAGATCCAATATCAAAGCCTATGCTTTTGCCACCTGATCTGAGACCTGAGATAGCTACGGATCAAAAATCTCGGAGGGCTTATTTCAAGACTGGTAGCAGAAGGACCTTCACCTTATCTAACAAACCTACGTCAAACACACAAAAAGGAATCAGAAGCCAGGTTATTTACGTCTCGCTGCCCTGAGAACTGAGGCTTGGACCCTCTTTCCCACCCCTGCATATATCTACATATACGTATCTCAGATGCAGACTCCCCCCTTCAAGGGCATTGCACAGGGTTTGACTCACTGGAGACCACCACTCCAACAGCCAAAGTTCTAACCCTTTCTAAAACTTGCTTTCGAGAGCCGGTTGTCAGAAGAGAGCATCACAGTGACAGAACTGAGCTGTCATTTGAAATGCAGATGCTGCTTCATTGAATCTAAAGGATTCCTCCATGTTCTTGGTCAGATTTGAATCTTACTTCTCTTTGGTATTCCCTGTCCGAGCTCTGAAGTTAGGGTTGGTGTGAGTAAAAGGAAACCTGTGCGCAATCTTTTGGGGGAGAAGGCCTGACCCGGCACAACTACCCCATAAAGATCCTGATCACCATCTCGATGTCTTTCCTGCACACTGGGCAAGGTGATCTCTTTTTCTTCAGCATCTTTGCACACTTGAAACAGGCCACAAGATGAGCAGTCCTTCCATGGACAATATTCCCATCCCGTGGTCTGTGATGGCACAGGAAGCAAGGGTTCAGCAATTTTTTGATACTCTCTAAAGACTGGATTTCCTCCTCCTTTTTATGCTCAGTGAAATTCAACAAAGACTCCTGGCTTTCACACTCCTGCGCCAAATCCAAAGACTCAATAGAGCTGCGGGGATCTACACACGATTTGGTTTCTACCACGTACAGCTCTTTGGGTTGGCCAACTGGAGCTGAAATAGTCCTTCGGCAGTCCGGGACATCGATCCCTTCATCACCTTGTTTGTTTTGGATAGCATCAATGCTGGATAGGGAAAGAGAATGAACCAGTTTGGGACAATCTGAGTACCAGTCTTTCCGCAAGGCCCAGCAGCGGTAACAGTACCGTTTGCCTGGAGAGTTAAACTTCTTGCATTTGGTGCATTGCCAACAGTCCTGAGGAATGATTGAGGCAGACAAAAACGGCAGAAGTTAGAGCATTCCTGCATACAACTCATTTCCTCTACATAGGAAAAGCAGCTAAGAAGCTTCATCAGAAGAAGGACATTTAATACCAAGCATAAGCTGGCAAACATGTGATTGCTGGTTTGATTATCAGCAGCTTGAAAGCTTGAAGAGAATTTGGCCACCCCTGTGCATTTTACAGATGCAGATCTCTTAAACATTAAACTGTGCCCTTCCTCCCTCCCAGCCTTCAGCACTTTGGAAGAATACAATGTTCTCAAGCTGTGCAGTTTATTGAATTTTCAGTATCTCACTCTAAATTCAAGGGCAGAGCTCCTGGAACCATCCAGGAATACATTTCCCAGACTCACTAATCACTTCGCATCTGCTCAATCTGTACAACTAATAGCAGCTTACTCGACTACCCCACGTAGCAAAGGCAAGAGCTGCCCAAGTTCAGAGCTGTGATTCAGGTGCCCAATGCCAGGGACATCTTAATTTGTCAAGGGTGCATAGACTAGAAAATTAAGCTTAAAAATTAGGGTGCCACCAGCAGCAAAGAGCATCGTGACACACCATTGCTGACTTACAACGAAACCTCAAAAGGCAGGAAGAAAAGGCTTGGATTAAAACAGGACATATGCAGGAATACAGATTTTATGTCCCTCAGTATGAGGGACTTCAGGTGAGGAATGGGGTAGTAGAAAGAAGTGACAATCCAGTAATCACTGCTTATTCTCTCTTCCCACTCTTCATTGAAATGGGGAAAAGAGCTGTGGTCTGTCCTTAGGGAGGCACTGCAAGGACAAAGACTTTACAGAAGCAGGGCCGCAGGCTCTCCTCCTGACAAAGGCCAAAGTACCTCAGCAAAATGGGGTGAGATGAGATGTGGATTCTCTAATCCCAGAGGCCACGCCAACCTCTCTGCGTTCCTCAATGCAGCTTATAAAATAGCTGCTTTTGGCTTGACTTTTTTTTTTTTTTTGGGGGGGGGAATTGGCCTTTGAAACTCATACAGGAATCAGCTTCTCCTACCACAACCAGTAGCAGCTGTAGGATGAGGTCTTCCCCACTATAGCAAGGATGCAGCACTCCAAAGAAGGAATGCTGACCTAAAGGATGCCTACCTCAGAAGCAGCTTCTGTATCTGTGTCATCACTTAAGCACTGAGAATCTTCAAAATCATGCAAACAGATATTCTCAGTCACCTGGAAAGAGCAGAAGCATTGTTAAAGAGGTGGAATCATCTCTATTTATGGTGGCACTGTACACCAAAACTAAAAGGAATACAACACCACCGTGACAATGAAGTCATTTCTGTAAGTGAATCAAAAGCCATTTTATATACTGAATCTATTCCAAAACGTTATCAAGTGTTGCTAGGCTGAGTTACAGTCGTGTTCGCCTGTGGTCAACTCAGATCTCTCTCTGATGCACACAAGAACCATACAAATGCACATGCATACACACCTGAGTGGTCCTACTAATTTCCATGGAAGAAAGTCAATCCTTTTAATACCCATAACCAATCTCACCCTTTCAGCTCTGGATGGTTATACATGTACCTCCTCCAAAACAGGCACAGCACCACGAGATCAACTAAACAAGGCCAGGCTGTGGAACCCATACACTGTGGCTCTTTGAAGAGGTACCTTTTGGTCACCTTCTTTCACTTCCTCGCAGTCAACTGCCTCCACCTTGACTGCAGCACTGCTCTGATCTGATGGGCATTCATTGAGGAACCACAAGTCATCAGTAGTATCTGAAACAATGGCAGTGTCTATGTCCTGTTGGAAAAGAAAGAGGGGAGACCACTCTGAGCTCAGCAGCAGGAGTACCAGCACCACAGCCATCACACCTCTCCCCTTCTCCTCACTAACAGCCTGCCCAGCCCTGGGCAGCTTCTCCAGCCACCCCTGGGAAGGAGAGGATTCCCCCTTCTAGCCACAAGCTGCTGGCCACCACGCTACAGCCATCTGCACACAACTTTCAACCCAGAAGATGGGTAACTTCTGACACAACCAATGCTCTGGAGTGCAGAAGGACCTTCAAGGGCTGACCGCAGCCTCCCAAGAGCACCTAGTTTATTTCAGAGCACTAAACATAACCAACCACCTGATGTGAAAGGCTGGGACAGGAACACACAAGGGAGAGGCTGAAAATCCTGGAGTGGGAAGGGGAAAGAAAGAACAAGAATTACTTATTTACTTGGAACCCAAAAAAGGAGAGGAAGAGAACACAGCACACCTATTTAAAATGGCTACACACCTGGTTAGTCTGAATATCTGTCGATCCATTACTTCTGGACTTGTAATTGCTTCTGAGGTTGCCTAAAAACCACCATGGAAGACCAGCTACATCCCATTCCTCAAACACTAGGTCCAGTTTAGGCTTCTTGCTTTTAGAGAGGTTTTCTAGTAAGTCTTTGTCTGTAAGAGCCAAGTAGAATCTAAGTCATGCCACACCTACATTATTTAAGAGACCAGAAGAGCAAAATTGGGCCCCATCTGATTTCAGCGATCTTTCTTGCTCCTTCTCACAACCAGTTGCTCTACAAGCTCTGGGATTTGCATGAGTGCACTGGGATGTTACATCTGCAACACGTCTGTACTCATGCATCTCCCAACAGTCACTGCACAGCCAGTGACTGTCTGAGGCACGGAAGCCTGCCAGTGCTCCCAGTGTCTCTAGAACAGTACAGCTCCTCTTCAGCTTTACCTGAAGACTCAACACAGAACCACAACCGCTTCTTTCAGAGTTCTAACCAAGTCAACGCTGAGCCTTGAGTGACTTAAGTGCAGACAGAACTGTCTGGAATTTTGGTCAAATTCCCAGTGATGGGAGCTCCTCAATTCCCAAACTTGCCCCAAACGAAGCAGGAAGGCAGGAACCCATCCTCCATAACCCCATGCTTCAGCCTCCTTTTTAGCCCATGTAGTTTAGTCTATGATCCTAAACTCAGCAGTATGAATTTCAAGATAACCTTGATTCTATCTCTGTTCAGTGCCAATAGTTTCAAAGGCACAGACAAGGATTATTCCTACCTCTTCTGTACCTGCAGCCAGGAAAATAGCTACCACTCTCATTTGATCTGGAAATACCCACTCTTGCAAAGAAGATTTGGTTTTACAAATTAGGTTCCTTGATATGAGGATGACATGAGAACAGAAAAGTAGAACAACAGGAAAATTGCTTCCATAACATCCAGCAATTCATATGAGTGAGCCAGCAAGAAATCCCCAGGCATTAAAACAAAGGAAATGTCTAAATATGAAGGAGCTGTATTACACTTAAGCTGGGGAGAAAAAGCATTCCATTGTTATTCAGTTCCCTGACTGGTTTGCAGGTAATGACTGCAGCCTGCTCAGGCTGTGTTCTGTGTAATCAGAGCAGAGAGTCCCTTGGGAAGATAAATGGATGCAAGTATAATTCCAACATTTAAAACACCCTTCAGCAAGGTCTGTGAGATTTTTCATGGCACTGTCTAGAGACAGATGGGGTTTTGGGGCTTAACCTGCCATTTTATTCCAAGTGTTTGTTTATTTATGAGACCAAATAGCCAAGCTAGAATACATATCTATCATCAAACCCCTCTGGCGAACATTTGCAGTTCTCTCAATCTTTAGCGTAAACCTCTGATTTTTAAAGATTACATTCCACAACAGGTTATCATTAGTCTCTCAACACCCCCTTCCAGCATTTTGCTGATGCAGAGCTCAATGTGTCCCACTGGAGAAGCACAAGAGCCTGCACACACTGTGTTACCACGGAAGAGCTGGCACTCACCTTCGTAATGCTCACATTTTTGCTCTGAGGTAGACAAAGCAGCAGGATTGCTTTCACCCTCCATGATGCCAGGGTCAGAACCTTCTTGCTGCCTAAACTGCATGAAGGAAGGAAAAAAGAGATGTTAGTCCAGCAGAGTTTACAGGGACAAGAGGATGTAGCACTTCCATTCCGAGTCACCAGCTACAGTACAAGACCAAGAAGTTATGAAAGGTTTCTGAACAACAACTACACACTATTAACACTTTAAGAAGGCTAATGCATCTGTATCAGCACAAACAATACACTTGCAACCTAGGAAAAACCTTAAGAGTGGCAAAAGTCCAAAAGTTGCCATCTTAATGCGGTGACACCATGATCTTTCCTGATTCTCTGGCCCCAGTGTGAACAGACGCCTCCCAGATCAGACCCAATGAATCCCACAATAGACCTGGATATACTGAATGTGCAAAGATTTTTCCTAGGTTTCAGATTCTGCCTGGAAGCTTCTGAAAACAATCCTCCTAAACACAAACTTGGTCACATGTTTTAGAAAGCTTAATTATTTGGCAATTCCTACTCAGAGAAGGGGTGGGAGAGAGTAGGGGAAAGACATGAAAATACAGAGCACGCTGGAGGAACTGAGGAGTAGAAGTGCTACACCCTGAGAAACGCGCTCAGAGACTGGTACTCTGTTATGAAGAGAACAGAGAAGGGTCACTCTGTCCCTGCTCTGTGGACTCCAAGAACTTTTCAGGAAGGTGAGGACCTGGCAGCCAAGCAGCACAAAGTTCTGGCAGTCCACCATGCACAGGTACAGAGAAGGGGCACTCTGTACAACAAAAGAAACCACCAGGCAGTGGGTTTACCTTCAGCTGGTCTTGGCTTGGCTTATCGACGCTCTGTTCCTTTGCGAGACTCTGTGCAGCATCTAGATGGCAGGTAAAACAAAAGAAAAAACCTTCCCTGGTAATAACCATTCTCACAACACAGCATCTTCAGCAAGCAACCAACGAGCCAGGCTTGGCAGACCTCGAAGGAACCCTTCCAGAGAGCTCTTTCTTCCTTAAGAGAGCTGGCCATCTCCTAGAGAGCCATGCCTCCAGTTTCGCTAGGTACACACAGAGGCATTAGCCTATGGAATCCAGAGTCTGTGCCTCCTTGGAGATGAAGCTTGATGAAAGCTCTCAGAACCTCCTTCTCCCCAAGGCAAAATCCTACTCCTTTTCCTACCAGCTGTCCTGCCACCACGAGCTCTAAGCCCCTTCTGCAAAAAGTCTGCATGGAGGCAGAAACCCAGAGCAACAGCAGAGTGTGGGGACCTCTCACGTGAGGGCTGGATCAGATCCATGCTGAAGAAGGTGACCAGAGAAGAGGAAGATATTTACAAATACCTGAGGACACCACCTCCTGCACCTTAGGCTGAGACTGAAAAACATCTTTCTTAAAAGTCAGGCAGGAAGAACAATTCCTAGACTACAGAAGGGAGAATGCCATGCAGAGCAAGCTCTTCCCTGGGTAACTGTGTACACATTCGGAACACAATTTAAACCGGGTGATTATGGTGGCCCCAAGAGTTAATTAAAAGGCCAGCCTCAACAGCAAGAACAATCACATTACCAGAGATCTTCCCACACAATAGGAGAGCTGCACTTGTGAAGTCTACCCTTTAAACAGAATGATGTGCTAGAGAACAAAAGATAGAAGGATGGCTCCTGCTTGATCCCTTTTTAATCCAGCAGGGAAATTCCCTGCTGAATACCAGGCTGGCAGGAACAGTCCCATTCAGTCATGAATCGTAGCACTGACAGACACTGAAACCTGCTGCTGTAGACAGAAAAGTGGAGCTCAAAGCATCCATAAAATGGACCAGAACACAGAACCACAGGACATGGCTCTATCTCACATGCTCTGCTCTCCCTGCATTGGTTCAGCTTCCCTGTTTTCCCTTCCATCACCCTACAGCTGCTGCAGTCACTGATTATTTAATACCTGAAAGAAAACAGAAGCCAACTGGCTCATCCGTAAGTGGTTTGTCTCGGCAGGGGCATTAGAAGAGGTGAAGGCTGACCCTTCTAACATGACAAACTATAATGCAGTAATGCAAACTAGCCTTAAATACTGTGTGGAAAGACACACCTCTTACTGGAAGGCTTCCTTTCTTCAAGCCAACATATACTATACAAAATGTCCTTAAAGCGAGATATTCCTGAGTACACCTCAGGTGAGTCACTTAAGTAGAAAGGTGCCAAGAAAGGGCACCATCTGATAAAGAGCATTCTGTCAGAGCTTCCTCTTTGTTATCAAGATGTTCTGCAGTCCCTTGCTTTCTACACTGTACATAAAGAAGTGGGCGAGATAACCTGCAAAATGCTGTGCTCATAAGCTCTAATTGGACTAATGAATACAAGCAGCTATTACGGAACATGAAGACCTCTTCAAGCTCTATGGCACTTCCAGTTATTCCTATGTTGCAACAAAGGTAAAACAATACCTAGAGTCATCTTACCTATGCATTTGTCAAAGGTCTGCCAAGAGTGTTTCGTTTTAGTCACACACACACGCACATGCACACACACAGGCAGACACAGTGGTAAAACTCAGGGATCATTGCCCTAAAGGAACAGTGCTTCCTTTGGCTGGTTTCAAGGTAGTTACACCAGGACTGTAGGAGCACAGCACCAGGACAACAGGAGCACACTCGCACACACAGCCACACACACCCAGCCACAGATACACACCAGTAGAAGGGGACAGGGAAGCAGAGGAGGGGGTTTCACTGGGATCCACATACACTGCCTGTAGGGAAGAGGCCAGGGCATCACCAGTGAGGGAAACAGCATTCACACAGTTATTCTGCAGGTAACGTGTTTAGACAGAGCCCATTTAGGAAGATTCTCCTACATAAGCAGAGAGAGGGACCTCAGAGGTACCAATATCCGGCTCAAAGCAGAGGACTGCGCACTTCAGGGCTGTGTTTTCTCAGTTTCTAAATTTGCACAAGCTTTTGTATACATGTGCAAATACAGACTAAGCCCTTATGAAGAACCAAGTCCATACTATCTGCAAAGAGACCTCAGGAAGCAGGGCACAAAACTCCACAACTCCCTCGTGATCTGCACACTTGTAGTTTCATCAGAAGTCTTTTTAGCCAATAAAGGTTAACATCCATAGAATGGGCTCTGGTTGCAAGGAAGTCATCAGCTGAGACTAAGTTAAGAATAAATCTTAGTTTATGACTAAAGGGCTTTTGATGTAGATAAGATTTGCCTTCTCTTACGAGCCAGGAAAATAAAAGTCACCATTACAGGCTCAAGTGTTTGACTGAAGTCCAGCCCTCTTTGGCTTGCAGAATCAGGCTGGGTTTCCAGCACTCTGATATTGTCTCAAGACTATTCAACTACAAAATGAGGTGAGAGAAAGAAGTCACAGGCAGCCACGTTACTCAGACAGCTAACTGAAGTCATATCACAGCTACTGATGGTGCACAGAGAAAAGACACAGACTCAATGAGATTGTCTACTCAAAGCCTTCAGCAGCAGTTTGTTTCAACTTCAGAAACATTTCTCTTTTCTGAATATCATTACTTACCCAAGTTACATCAACACTACATTGAATATACTTGCCCATACTTTGACAAACCTACCTGCCACTGCAGCAGAAGTCAGGTTCTGTTTCAGCATCTCATAGACTGGGCTGTGGGAAAGAAGGTGCCAGCTGAGTACATCCACAATCCCAAACAGCATTCCATTTTTCAACCAGGGGCAGAAACTCTCTTTTATTATCCAGACACACTGAAAACTGCAGAGGGGGCTTTTTGCCACTCCTAAAAGCTTGCTACAGAGAAGTTTAGCTCAGAACTTAACTGAAGGATATAGATTTTTACTCCTGTGTGAGATCAAGGACCTGAGAAGATGCAGAAATAAAAGGGGGGAAAGATGTCACTTTCAGCAGCTCACTGCCTGCACCATTCAGAAGAGGTTCTTGATAACAAAGGAGCTCAACTCAAACTTGTCAAGAGCATTATGAACAAGCCACTGAGCTGGACACTTGGTATTCACAAGGTTTATCCCAGGCTGAACAGCAACAGTGGCACCAAGAGTTTCCCGTCACAGCAACCTCTTTAACACAACGTTACAAAGGTGACTTTTTCCTACCTTGGATCTTTCACAGAGAAGCTCTCCAGTCCCAGCAGTTCTCCCAGCTGATCTCCTCCACAGTAGACCATGTGTTGCTGCCTTTTGTCATAGAGCTGCCTCACCATGATATACTGTCCTAGGTAATGCATAACCTGGGGACACATAACATACCATTAGCCCTATCTGCAGCTCAAACCAAAAGACCCTGCAAATTTGCTTTAGTTTCTGATACCTGTATCCTGCTACCCTATAGAGAGGTGTGAGTCAAATTGTACCTGCTTTTTATGCACATCTGCAAGTTGTTGGTGTCTCCCAACCAAGGGAGAGTTACGCTTTACCATGTTGCTATAAGGTTTGTAACTATTAACACTTGACAAGAAGGAAAAAACTAGTGCATTGGTATCACAAAGAAGGATGGAGAGGAAACATCCTCTGAAAGCCAGGGGGCACTGCCAGCTACAACAGATCAGACTTACCCAAGGTAAAACACCAATCTATACAAGTAATCTGCATTTAATACTCAACTCTCCCCATTTAAACCATTCAATTTAGTTTTGCAATATTTTATAGGAGCTAAATAAATTATTTCAACGCCTTTCAGTATTTCAAGTAAGCCATGGGGCTCTGCAAGAACATCTGACACATTCATAATGAAACCCCTGTGCATTTAATTCTTTGCAGACAGGATACTCTTGTAAATCACAGTGTCACGGTTTTAATCTTGTACACGTATTGCATTTTAAGCTGAAAAAGAAATGAATTCTCTGGGGTTTAGCTGACAGGCCATTTCAAAAGAAAGTTGAAGAAAAATGTCAACAGGAACCCAGTTCTTGAGGCTTTCATGCACTGAGCAGAGAGCAAGACAATCGAACAGGATCTCCTGCGCTCCCTCAGGGATGTGGCTATCCCTCAGGGATGTGGCTATCGCATCCTTGCTTTCTCTAAAGACAGTTTCTCCAGGATAAATCATTTTCTTCTATTCCAGTTCCTCCAGGGGCTCTCAAAGCCATTTATGATCAGCCCTACGGGTAAGGGATCCCTGTTTTTCCAGACAGGGCTTCAGAGTACTGAAAGCAGCCAGTCTCACCCCTTCCCCACAAAGAGCCATCTGCCAAGCAAGGAGGGACGGGCACACTTCCAGTGCCACGAAGCTGAGCCCACCTCTTTCAGTGTGAAGGTCTCCCCCGGGGCGCCTGCAGCCTGCAGAATCTTCAGGAGTGGCAGTTTGGGCCGCACCTGGAAGAATAAACCCCAGGATTTGGTTTGAATGACCCAAAGCAGTGAGAGGGAGCCCCTGACACGTGTGCCTGCTGTCACAGCCAGCAGACTCAAGTGACCAAGTCGCCCCGTGCAAGACACAGCAAGCACAGAGCTGACAAGCCAGGGATGAGTTGGAGGTCCTGGGAAGCACTGCTTGCCTCAGGCTAACCTGCTGAAGGCTAGGATTCCTTTTCACAAGGAATCTGCACAGACAGCTCTAAAGGCTTTAATCACTCACATTGTCCCATTAACTTTGATGTAATATGTCCTGGGAGGGAAGACTGGAAACTCAGATCGTTGGTATGTAGGGAGTCCTGAGCAGTGACTAACCAAAGGTAGTGAGTCATCTACTCAGGAGCAATGATGGTGCATTCATATTGCCACTTCAAGAGCAGTGTGCCTGAATTTCCTCAATTACTGCAGTGAGTGAGATCTGCTCGGTATAGACCTATGTATTTATTAGGCTCCAGGAACAGGCATACGAGTGAATCAAACAGAAGGTGTGGTTAATGAAGAACGAGAACCTGCATTTTCTGTGCAGCTCAGTCATAAAGCAGAATGTTTTATTCCATACAACAGAAAGCACCCTGGGAACGATGCAACTGTTCTACAAGCCCTTTAGCACTCACCCACACCCCCAAGCAGCTCTGAGTAGCAGATGATGCTATATAAAACAGCACCAAGTTTTAAATAGCTTCTCACTCCCCCCTCCCCCCCATGCTGCTACTTCATTTATTCCACAAGAATTCTAACAATTCCTAGGAGAGTGCCACCACACAATCCTGTGCCTTGTGCACCCACTGCTCTTTGAATGCTACACAGTTATGTACAATGCTGTACACTAAGGGATGCTTCCCACACTGAACCTCTTTTGTTCTCCTTGTCTCCGAGATGCTCGTGCAGGAAGACACTTCAGTCTACCTCAGGACAGAAAGCCCAGTCCTCAGCACACCGTGCTCATTGCTGTTTCCTCTGTGCTTTGAGCGGGTTTATCCTCTCAAGGTATGTCATCTGTACCAGCTGTGAAGCCCTCACTCATCACTTAGGTGGGTTCACTTGTGTCTCACACCCACTCCTTTTTCTGCCTATATAAATGCAATGGGAAACCCCATTTCCTTCCCCAAGGAGCAGAGCCTGCCTGCAGTTTTCCATCTCCTTGAGAGACAGCCTGAGCTGCAGCACCACGCTCCTGCACAAGGTAAGCAGAGCGGGGTGTGGCTGCTGGGTGTCAATGTAGTTTATCATTTGGCAAGATGTATCTGAAATGCAAATGTGTCTGCTTTGCCGGGTTTTCTCATTGTATCTACTAAATGCATTTTCAAGCTCAGACAGAACAGTTCATGTCCAGCCCCAAGTCTCTTTCTCAAGAAATGCTTTTCTCTCGGAAAAAGCTCAGCACAGCTCAAGTAAGTGCTTGTTTCAGCACACGATTTTAATAAGAGGAAATTATGTGTTTGCACTCATTCATTTCTCTAATGACCACTCTCAAATGGATTTGAAGTAACTTCTTGTACATCTCTTTCTGATTAAAGAAGCAACCTAGTTAGCTTGCTCATTTTAAAATGAGCCCTTAGCTACCACAGTAAAGCCAAAATGGAAGTGTTTAATCCACACTGCCTGGGACACTAAGTGGTGACAATCAATATTTTGCTACTAATATCAGAGCCTATTTACTTTTTGCATGCAGAGTGAAATGGCTAAATAAGCATATCTGACTTGGCTATGTTTCAAAGCTTCTAAATTAAGCTTCAAATGGGAGGCTCTCTACTTCCCATCAGCTTATTTCCACTCCTGCCACATCCCTTCATGTTGTGGAGATGGTTTGTACAACGAATTGGCTCTGGAACGTTGGATGCCTGTCCTGGAGAAGCATTTTAGACGAGAGTTCTCCTGTTCTTTACATGTTTCTCTTCTCTGATTGTCAACATGGTATTGAGACACACCTATCACGGTGACCTTGGCTCACAGATACCTTTTGTTGCAGGGAAATTCTAGGAACAGTCATTAAGAGGAGTACTACAAAGCAGGCATTACTGACTAGACAAAGGTCAGCATGCAGGGTTACAAAGCCCTGCTAGTACTGTCACACAGAGCCCAGCGTTAAGGGGGATGCTGCATGTGGAATTCTTCAAGTACACATCCAGCACAAATATATTCATTACACAACTTCTCCTCTGGCCAATGTGCAGTTTTCCCCTCCTCCCCCTTTAATGTTCATAAATCATTGGTCTGATAGTGAGAGTAACACAGCTCCTCAGGATAAAAGCCCTACTCCATTAGGCTAAATTCTTCTAACGTAAATGTACCCGAAGAGGCTGAATTTGATGGAAGAAATTGCTACTTTAGTGAGGAGAAGGCAGTGAGAATAAGTGCAAGAGGCAATTACCTGGTTAACTTGTCCAAGTGCTATTCTGCAGGCATTCTCAGCTGCTGGATGCTGGGCAGAGCTTGGAGATGTCATTGTGGCAGTGATGAGCTATTTAGAGCAGAGACCTATAAATGAGAGGAATGTTCATGCACCAGGAACCTGGTCTTGACTTTAACCACTTCCACTTCTTAGAAGCCTCAGGAAATGAGTGTTTAAAATCAGCCCTGCATGCATCTTGTAAATGGCTGCTGTGTCATGCTAGTGTTTCTGGGCCCCTAACCTGCTCTACTGAAACTGGACCTGCTCTGCCTTAGCCAAGCTGCATCCAGCTGCCCAGGCCTGGACAAACAGCCAGGAGAGAATAACTGGGGGCCATTTCCTGTAGCACTAAGGATGGCTTGGCTCTGCCCATCTCTAGGAGCAGCAGCACAACGTGGTGAGGAACTCTGGGACCTGCCAGCTGAAGGGAACTGCCAGTCTCCATCAGGCTCTTGGCAAACTCTCACTGTGGTGAAATCCTGCAGTCAAGATGTGGGGGAACAGAAGCTGAGTTACAATCAGCCACAGGGGAAACCTTCAGATTCCAAATCCCCCGCCAGCAACCCCCTGATTGCCCAAAGGAGTGGTCAGTGCAGACTGCAAGAATCAACACATTCTCCACTTGCCTTTGCCAGGGGCTGAAAACCTGCCAAAAGCTGCTGCAGCAGCAGCCTCCATCCCAGATGCCCACATGCAGGCTACAAACTAACACTTTGAGAAGGTGAAAGGATCATTTCCTGGAAAGGAACAAAAGGGGAAGTCCTGCAGCTATTTGAATTTGTCAAGCCCTATCAGTTTCAGCACCACCCAAGGAGCCCAGCTTCATATGCAGAATGATCTGTAATGACTCATGTTCACAGCACAATCCAATTTGCTCCACCCCACACAACACCTTCGAAAACTTCTTTATGCTTCAAGGATGGTGTCAGTTAAGCAGAACCACTGCAAAAAGTAACCTGGTGACAAGAAAATCTCCATTTCAGTGTGTATCTGGTTGCTCTTTTGCAGGACAGTATCAAGAAGCCCTTTGGTGAGCTTAAGGCTGGAGCATGTGAGGAACTGGAAAGAGTTCTGAAATTGCTTCTGCAGACACAACTTTGGGAAAGCTTTTCCATGTGCAACCTGGCAGCAGTGCCAATTTTAACCACTGCAGCAGTGCAAATCTAAAGGCAAAAGCCTTCAAAGCAGTATCTGAACTCTTTCACAGAATTTCCCAGCTACAGTAAACGAGTCTGTTCTTCCCTTAGCCACAACGAATGGAGCCAGTATGAGCAGCTACCTTAACAAGTGAATGCTTGCAAAATAACCCCGCTTCTGCCCGAGGAATGTAACCAAATAGTCTCGACATAGACTAAACAGGCTGAACAGGCAGTGTGGAGACTCGGCAACGACACAGACCTGAGCTCTGGCACCAGTTCAGGTTACTGAGCACTGGTAACCATTCAACCCCATGGCTCCCCTGCCCCACCTATAAGAACTGAGTTGCAATGAGTTGGATAGAAGCTTTGACAGTTCTTACAGCATTACATTTCTCTGAAATAAGGCAGTACAACACTGATCTAAGTAATAAGCCCAATAAGTGACATAACACTTAAATTACTTCCATGCTATCAGTGCCTTACCTTTTAACCAAGGTTCCTACTTGGTAATGCCAAGCACACAGCACCACGAGCTGCCCACAGGACCCTCCGTGCTGTGCAAGCTGAGCTGTACTTTGTACCAGCAAAGACCAACTCACCAGCCTTGAACTTCTCTGCTGGCAGGAGCACGAGGACGGGTCCACTGCTTCCCTTTGCTCCTGCAGTGCTGGAGAAGCTCTGCCGTGCCTGGCTCAGCTCCTCTGGGCTCAAACTGCTCCTTCCTCTAACTGCTTGAGTCAGAGGGGGAGCCACTGAACACATCAGCTGCTAAGAGCTTGAGCGGGTGTGAAAGGCAGCCAAATGGGAGAAAGCAGTGGCTTTCCCTACCCTCCCTCTGGGGAAAGGGACTGCCACCCCTGAGGGAGTCAACTCAAGATCACTTTAACTGTTTCAGTACTGGGTTTATTAGAGAAAGGCAAATTGGTGTCTCGCCCCTTGTCATTATCTCCCCTCACAGCCTGGAAGCATCTGAACTCACTTGCAGCCAAGTGAACACAGCTCCGGTGAATTTACTGCTCTTCCCTTCTACACGTGGAGCTGCATCTATAAGAAAATGGACACTGGGGCAGAGCTATGACTCTGAGGAAGCTGTGAATCACCAAGGAGTCATAAACCAACCTTTTCTTCCACCCAAGCACTTTATATGGTCATGCTTGCCACATGGACAAGTCATCTGCCTGGTGTATGAGGAGAGCTGCTTTCTCCTCAGGGACCAAACCCCACTAGACCACAGCTTGCGATGCACAGTGAAAACAGGGAGTGTGAACTAGAGACATTACTTGTACCCGTGGCCTCTGATGGCTCACTCTGGGTTAAGGTCAGATAGTTGTGTTTTGTCTGTCCTTTTTCATGCTTTTGAATAAAGCAAAATGTCTACTGAGAACAAAACTGCTGCCCCATGTACTGCATCACGAAGGAAGGGGGCTTTAACCAACCAACTCATGTGGCAACTCAGAGCTAATGAGGGCAGTTCCTCTCAGCGTGAGTTACAGAATCACAGAATGGATAAGGCTGGAAAAGACCTTAAGCTCATCCAGTTCCAACCCCCCACCATTGGCAGGGATGCCTCACCCCAGCCCATGTCGCCCAAAACTCTGTCCAACCTGGCCTTAAACGCCGCCAGGGATGGAGCATTCACAAACTTCCCTGGGCAACCCATTCCAGTGCCTCACCACCCTCACAGCAAAGAACTTCTTCCTCATATCTAACCCAAGCTTCCTCTGTTTGTTTAAACCCATTACCCCTTTCCTGTCACTACAGTCCCCGATGAGGAGTCCCTCTCTGGCACTCTTGTAGGCCCCTGTCAGATACTGGAAGTCTGTTACGAGGTCTCTATGCAGCCTTCTCTTCTCCAGGCCGAACAGACACAACTTTCTTCATACAGGAGGTGCTTGAGCCTCCTTATCATCTTTGTGGCCTCCTCTGGACTTGCTCCAGTGGCTCCAGGTCCTTCCTATGTTGAGGACACCAGAACTGCACACAGTACATCATTTCTGCAAACGATTTAGCGCTTTACAGCAAATTATTTTGGAGCTTGGTTTGTTGAGTATTAACCACAAACTTATTTTTGGTGGACGATGAAGAGAAATTTGGGGTTTCTGGAGAAAATCTTAAAGGCAGTTCAAGAGAGCTTCTTCATGCCTGAGGTCCTCCTGCCCCCATCTTGCTGCCTGCAACAGAAGCCCCAGTTCTGCTCCCTGTAACTCCCACCTTACTCCATCCCTCGCTCCACCAGCGATGTCACAGTGCTTCCAGGGCCACAGGTCTCACCTGCTCCCATCACTGGGCTCCCAGCAAGTCTATGCATGTCCTTCGAGAGCTGCACGATGCCACACGCACACATTCCCCCCCAGCAAGTGCTGCCTGGTCCCGGTTCCGCTCCATGGGACCATGCAGTAATGCAAAGCCACTTGTGTTGTCTCCTTTCCCTACTGGACCAACCGGCGTAAGCGTCAACTAACTGCAAGCCTTGAGCTGTCAGACAACGGTCAGCCCTCAGTTAACGTAAGTTTAACAGACGACACAGAAGCGCTCAGCAGGAGCAGAATTAGGGCAATACTCGGCAGTTCGGGCGCACGTTTCTGAGGGGCAGTGGCCGCAGGACCCCAGCGCGCCGCCAGCACAACCGCGCAGGATGCGGCCGCCGGGACGCGGTTTCTCCAGCGCAAGGGTGGGTTTGGCTCTCGCCTTTAACACCGGGCATCTCCCGGGGTGGTTCCCGACCATGGATCCAACTTTGAAGCAGAAATGCTCCCCCCCGGGCCCGCTCCCCGGGGGCTCCCGTCCGCCCCTCGGGCGCCAGCAGCGGGGACCCCGCTGAGCTCCGGCCCCGCATCCCCTCATCCCGCGCCGTCCCCCCGCGGCGGCCTCACCCTACAGCTGCTCCATGGGCACCAGGCCGGCCGCGGGCCGGGGCCGGGCCCCTACACCCCCCGGGGGCTCCTCTCCACCATCTTAGCGCGGCCG